>CM034157.1:251905699-251968098 GCA_019776745.2 Taxus chinensis | reverse complement strand
CTTCAGCGTATATGTATAAAGGGAAATAATGATGTTAAAACATAGCAGAGCCCAGTTTTGAATGATACAAAATTGAGAAAATAGATTTTACATCATCTCAGGCATGAAATTAAGCCATTAAATAAAGTGAGAACATGCATGATATGAGGTATAACATGAACCACAAAAGCTACAGCAAGATATAGAGATTTAAGTACTCAGATTTGAGAAAATCAACAAAATTGAGCTCTCGTATAAAAATTTTGTAGTGGAATACCCTTTATTCACTCAGTGGTCAAGAAATACATCCAAGAAGCAACGAGATATTCAAGTTCAAACCCCAAGAGGAGATCCATGACAGTCAGAAATAGCAAAATGGGTTACCACAGGAAATAAAATTAGGATGAAGTTAATAAATGAAATCTCAGAGTAGATATAAGCATGTTTTTGAATACCCACATCTAAAAAACGTTTGGATATAGAGTTAAAGGCAAAGAATGCATGAAGAGAGAAAATCCACATGAGGAAATAATCAGATCTAAAGTAAGACAGAGAAGCCGATTATTGAGAACTCGGCCACAGAAACAAGAAATGTTTAGATTCCATGAAATAGAGGAGATTAGAGCTCTCAAAGAAACAAATAACAACAACAGTATAGAGACTTTTCAAATACGTTTGACACAAATAGAAGGATATTAATTTTCGTTGGAGTCAAATTATCAGGAAGACCATTAAGGAGAACGAATATCAGCTAAGAAATCAAAATAACTGTGTAGATTCTTACCTTTAGATCGGCGGCCAATGTAAATTGGCGGGTTAAAATTCAACCCCATATTCCAAAGAGAGACTACGGAGGCTCAAATAGTAGCTAACGCATTAACTTGGTGAATCAAGATCTTATATACAAGCATAGAACATGAATGAAGAATATAGAGAGAGTAAACGCTTCAAAACCAGAGACAAACACAAACCTATTAATGAGTATTGGTGGATCTAGGTATCATGACCTCTTACCTGAAATTGAAAGGAAAACGGCTCCACACAGATGATCCCAAGCTCACAAAATAGGCCAAGAAATCATCTATTATAGGTGCCAAGTAGTGAAGTTTCGGGCTCTTACAATGGTGGCTGAGAGATCACACAAAGGGTTTCAAACCAGAAGATCACACAAAGCTCAAATAATTGAAAAGAAAATGCATATAACTCTCTAAGCACATCAAAATGGAATGATATAAAGCTCAAAAAATCAATCATCAATGGCGTTGGTAAAATTGGCCAGGGCTTCGCCTAGCTAAGAAAAGCTCGGGAGTGAAAAAATGAAAAATGATAGGGTTTTGACCCCTTTTTCCTCAATAGAGTCTGGTAGAGAGTTAATTAACTGGATGTGAGTTAAGGTACATACATGGCTAGATTAAGAGAAACCCTAACCTAAGTTAAATTAGAATTAATCAAGAGCCACTAACAATATTTCCAAAGGGGTGAGTCACTGTGGGGAAGGGGCCAGCCACGTCATCAATTAAAAATAGAATCATTTCAGTTCAAATGTCATAAGATCAACTATAGTCTGAGTGTCCAATGTGACAAAAGCCGACCAAATCATTATATAATGATCAAATAAAAGATATTTCCAACATTTCCCTTCAAAATAATGCCAAGGCCGAAAACTATGGGGCAACAAGTATATACCATAGCATGTGTTACCAAGGTGGCTGAGTAAATCATGGTGGCCCTTTTTACCAAGTGACCCCTATGCACATTTAGACATAATAATATGCTAAGCCCACCAAGGTGGCCAAACGAAGTATAAGACAAAGGTGGTCCCCACACCAAGGAGTTGAAGTGGAGTTGCAAGTGTTATCCATGTGATCACTAGAAAACAAAATGAGTGTCAACATCAGAGACAAAAGTGGTCCAAGTCAGATTGATATTTGGATAAATTATTTTGCAGCGTATTGCAGTTAATGTAATTATTTTTCTCACAGGTAGAGAATTCCTTTTTTGCATGCTTCACAAGAAGAGTACTGAAGAAATTTTTACTATTTTTACCTTCTGTGTGTGAAGTATTTTCTGCCTTTCCAATTATTTGTAGTCTTGTGTATGTTTCTATTTGTCTTGTGAATGCAAATTCCCTGACCAATCATCTTACCCTACTAAAAAATTTAGTATTTTCTGCTAAATTTTAATGTGCATGTTAACTTATCAGTACTGTTGTGATTTTCCCTCAGTATAACCAAGTGTTTTTCCTTAAACATTCTACAGAAAACTATTGGCTCATGCATCAAGAATCATTCTCATAGCAATCATGCATATACTCAATCAAAGCCCTCATATAAATTTGGTGTATCACCCTAATCCAGTTATTTCACAACCATATTTTACCCTTAATCCCAGAAAATCAATTTAGGTTACATCAATAAGGAACCAGCCTTTTAATCCTAGAGACTCACCTCAAAATAGGTATACCCACAGACCTGAGGTGTTTCCATTGTATCTACGAAAGAGAGAGATCAATTTTTGCAAGAATAGAAAACTTGCAGCCATCTCTCTACAGGGTGCACTTTCAAGAGATAAATGTTTTTGGCACACCCGGTGGGACAACGAATCAGATTTGCATGTAGACAGCAAATTATCGGGAGCAAGCTACAATAATTTATTCTAAAGATTTTATGATCTTTTAGTGACTCCGCAGAGATGATTTTAGACTAGTATTGTAGCATGTTCCATGCCTAAAGTGACTATAAGATCATCGGTAAGAGGAATTCCTTCTCATTTTGTTTCTTTACCTTTGATCTCCGCTAGAAGGAGAAGAG
The DNA here is from genome assembly GCA_019776745.2 of Taxus chinensis. Classification (NCBI taxonomy): domain Eukaryota; kingdom Viridiplantae; phylum Streptophyta; class Pinopsida; order Cupressales; family Taxaceae; genus Taxus; species Taxus chinensis. The sequence continues at coordinate 251,965,309 of CM034157.1, read as the reverse complement.
TTGGTAATACTTTACCTTATAATAGACCTGGTTTTGGTAACCCTTCTCCTAATATTCCTTCACCACGTATCAATTTCTCAATTAATATCCCCATTTTTCAAATGGTTATTCAACCTCCTAGGAATTTTGTGACCTTTACTAATGGCAACCCATTACTAATCCTAGTTTACCATGACATTCCTAATGCTGCCATGAAAAGTTTACCATCATTCATGGGTGAAAATCAGGTTACACCAGCTGAACATATCAAAGATGTTGCAGCCCTATGTGCAGTCCATAATATCACTCATGAAGACATGGCTCTAAGACTTTTAGCTGCATCTTTTAAGGGGCAGGCCTTGCAATGGTATAGAAACCTAGAAATTGGCAGCATAAGAACTTGGGATGACTTAGGTGAAAAATTGCTGAAACAGTTCCAGGATAATTCAGATCATTTGTCTCTCATCGAATAGTTGTCTACTATTAAAAGAGCTCCAAATGAATTTATGTCCAATTTCAATATCCGCTTTTCCAGAACTTGGGAGAGAATTCCAGCAAGTGTCAAGCCTCAAGTTGATCATGCTTTCCTTTATTATCTTAAAGCATTAAATAGTGATATCTCAACTATGATTCAGTCAATGGGTGGAGAGACACTCCAAGCAGCTTATGATATTGCTATCTGAGCTTAAAATAGCCTTATTCAAGATGGAAAATTGGTGCCAAGGCCATCAATGCCTTTTTCGATAGATTTAGCACCTATTCCTTAGCCTATTACAATCATAGAGCCCACTGTTGTAGCTCCATCAGATGATGTATTCAAAGCTTTACAGACTATGGGAAATAAATTGACTTCAATTGAGAACAAAATTGCATTACCTAGCAGACCCTACTAGGCTCCTTATCAGCCCTACCAACAGAATAAAAATTATAGGCAGCCTTACCAGCAAATGCATTTTGACACAAAGACTCCTAGTTCATCTAATGCTTTAGTCCTAGTTAATATGGCTACAGAAGAGTGGTGTCAACCTTGAAATCAACCTCATTTAGCTAAAACTTGCCCAAATGCTTTTCTGAATCTAAATCTTGTTGCACAACCTCAATCTGAAACATTGTTTACGCCCCAAATGGAGGTGGGCAGCAAGAGACTCATGTTCAGAAAGCACCTGAACAGAATTTAGTCAGTTTTAATGAGGAGGATTTCATTGCAATCACTACTAGGGCTCAAGGGAGAGCTGTTGAAAATAAAAAGCAACAAAATAGGCCTATCTTGCCTACTTTCACTGACAACACGACATCTACAGCTCCAAAGTCAACTAACAACCCTGTTGTTCCTCAAAAATTTGCAAGTGTCCTAGTTGATAAAGGTCATTGAAGATAGTTACAACCTTATCCAAGAAGACTGTTTATACCTCAAATATCCAAGGCAGTTGGAGAAGAATCAATTTTTGCTAAAGCCTACTCTAAGAAAGTTGATTATGTCTCTAAGATAGTTGCTTCTTTTAACATTGTTGATGTAATGAAAAAGCATAATGTTAACATCTCAATGTGGGACACTCTAAGTATTCCTAGACAACAAGATTTACTTTCTCATGAACTAGCTAAGCTGTAGATTTCTTCAAATACAACAGAAAAGGAAGTTCAGAAGACAGACATGGTCCTTGGAACGTTTGAGCAAGACCGTATTAAAGAAGTTAAGTGGATGGTTCAGAAAGTTTTGAATGCTCATGACATCAAGAAACCACCACCATTTTATTTATCACTGATTATTGGTGAAAATCTAGTTCATAATTACATGGTGGACAGTGGTGCAAGTAGCACAGTTATGCCAAAAGCAATTGCAGAAAAATTAGGGTTGCAGTATGAGCCTACAGAAAGGAGTGTCTTACAGCTTGATGGAACTGCAACTAATATGGTTGGTATAATAAAAAATTTATAAGTGATGTTACATGCTTGCCCAAATGTTTCTATTTTGCAAGATATTATTGTTGTGGACCTACCTCCATATTTTGTCCTTGTGCTTATCTAGAGATTTCACAGTGAAAATAGGAGGTTATCTCTCTTCAGATTGGTCCTTATTTTTTACTACACGTTATGGAACTAAGGTTACTATCAATTCAAAACCATTGGCCAGATTCCATATTGAGCCTCATTCTCCAAATGCAGTAGCTAATTACTCAGCTTTAGAGAAATCTGATTTTGATGATGTAGCTTAGGTTTCAGCATTAGATGGTGTTTCTAACATGTTTATGGATGAAAAGACAGTTGAAGAACATGCCCATGATCCTTTTAAAGAAGTTGAAGAACATCTTTTTGGTGTGTATTGTATGCATGAAGAAAATACACCACTTCCCTTGCTGTCCAAAATAGAAAATTCAGCAGAAGGGATTTGGAAGCTTCATTTTGATGGAGCTAAGAACAAAAAAGGACAAGGAGCAGGTTTGATGCTCACTTCCCCAACAAGTGAAAGGTATTTCTCAGCTTTGAGTCTCCAATTTTCATGTACTTGTAATGTAGCTGAATATGAAGCATTAATTCATGGCTTGCTTTGGGCCAGAAAGAGAGGTATTACATGCTACAAATATTTGGTGATTCTGAGTTAGTTATCAATCAAGTAAAAAACTTCAATGTTTGTAAGAATCCACTAATGAAGTCTTACAGACATAGAGTTTCAGACTTAATGGAAGATTTTGACGCTATTAATATTCAGTCTATTCCTAGAGCTGAAAACAAGCATGCAGATAGACTTGCAGTAGTTGGTGCTAGTTTCAAAGTGCTGGAACAGATGGAAAACAACAAAATTCAGCCTCATATTAAGCTAATTATTCAGGCCTTCTATACCTGATAACGAATCAAATTGGCAAGTGTTTGAAACTGACGATCAAATTTGTAGGTTTTTGCAGTAGGAAGCTAAATTTTCTGTAGTTAATCAGGATAAGTTACAACATTTATATGGTGATCAGATTGTTCAGTTGAAGACAAATAAACTACCTCGAGGTCTGGTCACATTGGAAGACATCTTCAGCACTGACGATCAGTTAAGAAAGGTGAAGACTAAAATGTCAACCCCCTCTGATAATTACGAAGAGATCTTGGTTGATGAAGGGAAAAATCTATTTCTTAGAAAGGTATGTTCCTTAACCAAAAGGCAGTCATTTATTAATCTTTGCAAAGAGTTTGAGGATGTTTTTTCTTGGAAATACCAAGATCTGAAAGGATTTGATCCCAGTCTAGCACAACATACAATCGAGTTACATCCAAATGCTAAGCCTGTTAGATAGAAACAGAGGCCTGTAAATCCAAAAATAGAACCTCTGATGAGGAAAGAATTATCTAAATTGATTGAATCAGGTATTATCTTTCCAGTTAAGCATTCAAGTTGGGTAGCCAATCTTGTTCCTGTTAGGAAGAAGAATGGTGAAATCAGACTATGTGTAGATTTCAGAGATCTTAATAAAGCTTCATTAAAAGATCATTACCCACTCCTCGAATATGGATCAGATTTTGAGAACAGTCTCAGGTTCAGATAGACTATCTCTTCTCTAGATGGTTACAGTGGCTATAATAATATTTTAGTCTAAGAAGAAGATAGATACAAAACAACTTTTACCACCAAGTGGGGTACCTATGCTTACAAAAGAATGCCTTTTGGTCTTTCAAATGCCGGTGCAACATTTCAACGTGCAATGGACATGGATTTCCAGAGCTTGTTAAATAAATGTATTCTTGTTTATTTGGATGATATTACTGTGTTCTCAAAAAATCCAGAAGAACACTTGATGCATTTAAGGCAGACGTTTCAGTTGTGCAGGCAATTTGGAATATCCTTGAACCCACTGAAGTCTATCTTTTCAGTACATCAAGGTAAATTACTTGGTCATATTGTTTCTAAGCAAGGTTTAGCAATTGATCCTTTCAGAATCAAAGCTATATCACAGCTATCATTACCTCATCATAAGAAGGCATTACAGAGTTTCCTTGGGAAAATCAACTTTGTTAGAAGATTTGTCCCATATTTTGTAGCATTGGTTAAACCATTAACAACTATGTTAAAGAAAGAGAAAACTTTCTCTTGGACCAGTGAAGGGAGAGAAGGTTTTGAAGCAATCAAAATAGCTATCTCTCAGGCTCCTACTCTTGCAAATCCAAATTTTGATAAAGATTTTACAATGTATGCACTTGCAGGAGCTGAAACAATCTCAGCTATTTTAACTCAGGTTAATGATGAGAATATTGAGCAGCCAATTGCTTTCTTCAGACAGAGTTTGCATGATTATGAAACAAGGTACACATTTCTTGAAAAACAAGTACTTTCAGTAGTCAGAGGACTAAATAATTTCAAGTATATGCTTTCGAACAATAAAATCCATGTTCTTGTTTCTCATCCAAGTGTGAAAGCATTCTTACTAAATAAGGAGTTAAATGAGAAAAGAGCAGGCTGGATAACAAAGGTTATGGAATATGATGTTGATATTTGGGTTACTAAAACAGTTTGAGGTAAAGGTTTATGTGAACATCTAATTGCTGATATGGAAAAACAACAAGCTGTGGAACCCGAAGATTCAAAACAACATGCTGAAATTACGTATCAGCAATCAAATATCATGGTCCAACAAGAAAATCAGCAACCTGAACTTGCTCGAGAGATCCAAGAATCAAGGTGGATGACTGATTTGGTTAACTACTTACAACATGGCACCTATCCGGAAGGTATGGATAAGAATAAAAGAAGATATTTCAGATTACAAGCTTCCTTATCTTTTCGTTGATGGTGTGTTGTTCAAAAGGGATATAAATGGAATCTTGCTGCGATGTGTTGACTATGATAAAATTCAGAAAATATTATCAGAATTCCATGAAGGACCTGCAGGAGGTCACTTCTTAGCACGTACTATAGCTTTAAAAATCATGAAAGCAGGTTACTATTGGCCTAGCATATTCAAAGACTGTTTTGAATGGATTAGAAAGTGTAAAAAATGTGCTTTCTTTGTTGGAAAGGAACGTCTAGCTTCGTTGCCTTTGTAGCCTATTTCAGCTGATCAACCTTTTATGTAGTGGGGTCTTGATTTTATTGGCATGATAAACCCACCTTCTTCACAAGGACATAAGTGGATCTTAATTGCTACAGATTATTTTACACAATGGACTGAAGCAATAGCCTTGAAAGATGCTAATGAAGCTTCAATACTATCCTTTTATGAAGGTATAGTTTACAGATTTGGTGTTCCAGCAACTATCATATCAGATAATGCTTTAGCATTCCTTGGTGCAAAGATAATAGATTGGGCTGTCAACCATGGAATATATCTAAGTTCTTCATCTAATTATTACCCACAAGGTAATGGCTTAGCTGAGAGTACTAACAAGAATCTGTTAAGAATCATCAGAAGAACACTCAAGGATAATCAAAGAGCTTGGCATCTGATGTTGAATTCAACACTTTGGGCTGACATAGTGACTCCTAAAAGATCAGTTGGTAATTCACCATACAAACTTGTGTATGGAAAAGAAGCAAGAATGCCTATTTCAGTTGAGTTACCTGCATTAGATTTGCTACATCAAATGGAGCTACTTGAGAATGAACCATTACAGGTTCGTTATGCAGAGTTAATGGAATTACAAGAGCTAAGAGATCAAGCTCATTTAAATATGGAAAAGAATCAGAAACAAATCAAGAAGACTTTTGACAAGAAATCCAAATTCAGAGTCTTCAATGAAGGAGATATTGTGTTAAAGTGGGATGTTGATCGTGCAAAGCCAGGAAGACACTCAAAGTTTGATACACTCTGGAGTGGTCCTTACATGATTTCAGCTAGCAAGGAGCACAATGCTTTTCAGCTTTCGAAGCTGAATGGAGAGGAACTTCCCATTCCTGTGAATGGTATGTTTCTCAAACACTGTTATTGAATATCTTACAGTGATTGTTAGAGTAGGATTTCCCTTCAATAAGTGTAGTTTCTGCACATTGCATCATTTTTCAATTCAATAAGTGCATTCGTGCACGTGATCTGGTTTACCAGATCCTTTCCCAGTTTTAGTTTCATTTTGGAAAGGTTGGACTTTTCAGAAAAGGAAAATTGTTGTTACATGTTTGGACTCCATGCCCAATGGACAAGAGCAAGGCACTGGTATATAAGCTAGCAGGCAGCTTTCCCCACAGGATCGCCAGAAATGTTGACAATTTTTGCACTTGTGCAAAAATGGGCAACTCAAAACTTTGTTACGATGGATAGCATTGGTGAAGTATACCTAAGCTAGGGGAGATCATATTAGATTATGTCGTTACTGCTGATTTATTTAAAAGATTACATGAAATCTGCAACTATGTGTGCTGTTACAAAACGTAACAGATCACATAGTCTGCAATTTCATGACCATCCTCAGCAAAAGAACACAAGCCCCGAAGGACAGTTGTGTTGTCTTGATGAGGACATCCAATTGCAGAATAGGTGAAGTGTAAAGTTTTGGAATAGCAAACATAAGTGCAGATTACAAAAAATCAGAGTTCATTACTGAATGTTACAAGTTCTATTCAATGTTCTTTCCTTTATGATTAAGACATTCAATTATGTTACTGAGTTGTTTAGTTCATTATACAATCCATACAGAAAGCAGAAATGCAGAAAGAGATATACAACTCATTTACAGAATTCAATGTTTATTCACAAGGAGAGTTGAAATGTTTCCCACACAAGCCGTGGGATGTAACTGAAAAGTAAAATACAACTACTGAAAAGAAAGATACACATGCATGAGAGAGAAAGAAAAGGAGTATGAGTGAACCCATCATTTCCTTTGGGTTTCTGTTCTTCAATTGAAGCATCTTCATTGTAGAAGCCATTGTACCTAAAAAGAAGAAAAGTTAACCATCAGTTACGAGCTCAAGGATCAAACCATATTCCTACACTATCCTACTTCGTGCATATGAATCTTCCCCTAAGCAGGAGATGTATTCTACTTGAAGGAAAAACTGCATGCGTGCTTTATTCACTCATAAAGAAGAAAGAGAAAAGAAAGAAGAAAACATGGACATAAGAGAGGCCAAAAAGCCTAAATATTTTCTAACTGTTTTCTAAGTGTGTAGGTACAGGTTGCAGCCAAAAAGAAAAATAGACAAGTCATAAGTGCATGCAATAAAAGGAAGAATGTAACTAAAAGTTCCAACAACTGTTCTATCAAATGGAAGAGGTTACAGTACAAAAGAGAGAATGGAAGATACAAACACTTGTTTTAGTTGCAGCAGAAGAGGGAGAATCAGATTTCAAGAAGTTGAAGCTAAATGGAAAGAAGGAATTACAGCTGAAGCAAGATGAGAGAGAAGATTCTGGGAAAATTTTGACAGGGCTTCGCCATGTAAAATGGAACATTTACAAATTTTCCATGTTGTTTTCATTACTACATGCTTTAAGAACTATGCAAATAAATAAGTGAAAGGAAATAAAGCATACATGAATCAAGGATTAAACCTAAATATACTTTCAGTTCTCAAAATATTTCAAATAAGAAAAGTGTTACTTTATATTTGGATCAGAAAAGTATAACTACTACTGGAAAATTACAAGGAAAGATGAAAGATTATGGAAGAAAATTTTCCAAGTCAAGTTTTCAAAGGGAATGAAACAACATTCAAATTTTCTACATTCTATAGTCAATAAATATTCATAAAACACAAATGCAAAATGCAAGAATATATACTCATCTATGACCATGTTACAAAAGGACAAGCTAAATATTAAGGAATAAATGGTGCAAATAATATCTAAAGATCTCAAAATATTGAAATTGGAATCACAAATCAAAGATTACAAGTTCAAAGAAAGAATTTACAAATTTTTAGAAGCTTTCATGGGAAAGATTTTTCAGAAATGATCAAGTATTCAGATTTAAAAAGTACCTTTTTAATGAGCCTTCAGGTCTAATCATTTCAAGAAAAAGAGGTAGAATCTATAAGCATTCAACATCATAAGCTTACCAAAGGTAAAACAACTCAAATCAAAATGCATAATTCAAAATACAAGCAAAACAAAATGTTTAGATATAGTTTCAAATTTAGATCAAAATTCCCATTGAAATTCAAGTTTTTCAAAAGGAATCAAAAGTGAAAATTACAGTTTGCAAATTTAATCAAGAAAATGGTGGACATTTACAAAGTATCAAAATTAGAATCAAGCCATGAGATACCAAATCTATGATCTTATTAAATTGGAGTTTCAAAACCCTCATATGAAAAGCCCAACTTTATTCACAAAGGAAATGTAGATGTTAGATCTAAGATAAATGAAGAAATCATCAGAGACGATCAAATTCAGAGTTCAAGATCATCAATTTTAGGGGTCAAATGTTACAAAGCATGAAAAACCAAAGGAACATACATAAGGTCAAATAGATGATCAAAATGAAATTGATCATTATTGAAGGAATCTTCAAAATGAAGTTTACAAAGAAAATTTAAAGTGTTAACATAGATCAAATTGAAAACTGGGTTCTTCAAAAGGATTAAAATAATGAAGCATCAAACTAAGAAACCATTTCAAATCTTATGTTGAACAAAACTATCGAACAGGTGAGAAATCAATTCTTCACAATAGAAAAGGGAAACCCATGAACATTAAAACAGCCTAGCAGAATCCCAGTTTGGAATGATACAGAGAATTGATAGGAAATAGCTTTTACACAAAAGAAATTAAGCTTAAATAAAAGGAACACAGAAGATGAAGCATACAATACAACATAACATGAAAATCAAGGAAAAGCAACAGACAAAGCTTTAACCCAAATTTGAGAAAATCAACAAAACCGAGTTTCGTATAAGAATTTTTGAGAGTGGAATACCCTTTAATTCACTCAATGGTTAATAATACGTCCAAAAGTGACAGATATTCAAGATTCAAACCCCATTTAGGAATCTCATGACAATCAAAAAAGCAGTTTTTGGGTTCCAAGAAATATTTTCTAGGATGTAGTGAAAAGCATAAAAAAACCGAAGAAATGATATCAAACATGCTTTTTTATTACCCAATCAAAAGTTTGGATCTAAGTTAAAGGAAAAGAATGATGAAAGAGAAACTCAAGGGGAAATAATCAATACTAAAGATCAAATAGAGCCAAGGATCATGCTCAGAACTCAGGGCCACAAACAAGAAATGTTAGTTCTCACTGAAACATTAATTAACTCTTCAGCTACAAACCCTAACCACAGGTTAGAGATCGACAACATTAGCCAACTCAGTACCATGATTTAGGATCATTACGATCATACATCAGGTTCAAAGATCAAAGGCTCAGGATAAACTTTTCTCAGAGACTCAAAATATCAACTGGTTAGTTCAACCACCATATGAATTAAATGAGTTCACCATGGTTAGAGATCAACGGCCACCACATGTGGTACAAAAATCAAATAAATCAAACTCCAAAGACTAGTTCAAATTCTAAACCATAGGAGGGGTGAAGTCAATCAAAAAGGGGCCCGAGCCAAATTAAACAAATGATCATTGCAAAAAGGTCAAAGTCAAACCATAGTGTACCAAACAAAATAAAATGCCGACCAAATCATATATAATGATCACCGATTTAAATTCAAAAGGTTATACACTTTCAAAGTCATAGTGGCAACCATATAAAATGGTGCACTGTATTATGTCAACCAAGGTGGCAGAATCCATAGGAAATTAATCAAAAATGGTCCCCCTTTTATAAGGCTAAGTAGAGGTGGCATTGGTAAGTCAGATTACGAAGGTGGTCCCCAACCAAGGAGGTAGAGGAGTAATTGCTGTCAATTGTGATCTTTAGAACCATGATGTCAACATCAGAATATGTACACATAGTAGGTGGTCCCTTTAGGATGAATTATTTTGCAAAGTATTGCAATTAATGTAATTATTTTTCTCACAGGCAGAGAATTGATTTTTTGCATGCTTCACAATAAGACAAAACAGAGAAGAGACAAGTTTGCATGCCATGGAGAGAGACTTGCCTAGCAAGCAATTTTATTTTTAGCAAAATTATTCACCCATCTTTACTAAATGTAGAACAGTCAACTTTAGTTGACTGAGATGTAATCAAAGGCTATTAATGCCTCTTGTAACTAGTTTTCGTATTATTTTATCCTTTTATTTATTATTAAATAAAGGATAAAATTAGGATGTATGGGTGAGTAAATCCTTAAGCTATTTTTAGGAAGGGTGGGAAAATTTTATTTTGCTATATATTGTGTGCCTTTGCAAAGCACAAAGAGATTCTCTGGAGGACTTTTGGATATAAGAGTACTGAAGCAAATTTTTTTGCCAGTTTTTCCCTCTGTGTGTGAAGTATTTTTTGCCTTTCCAATTATTTGTAGTCTTGTGTATGTTTTTATTAATCTTGTGAATGAAAATTCCCTGATCAACCACTTTACCCTGCTGCAAAATTTAGTATTTTCTTGCTAAATTTTAATGTGCATGTTAACTTATTAGTACTGTTGTGATTTTCCCTCAGTACAATCAAGTGTTTTCCCTTAAACATTCTATAGAAAACTATTGGTTCATGCATCAAGAATCCTTCTCAAAGCAGTTGTGCATATACTCAGTCAAAGCCCTCATACAAATTTGGTGTATCACCTTAATTTTAATAGTTATTTCACAGCCATCTTTTACCTCTCAATCCCAGAAAACCAATTTAGGATACATCAATAAGGAACCGGCCTTTTAATCCCAGAGACTCACCTCAAAATAGGTATACCCACAGACCTGAGGTGTTTCCATTGTATCTACGAAAGAGAGAGATCAATTTTTGCAAGACTTAGAAAACTTGCAACCATCTCTCTACTGTTGGTGCTCAAAATAGTCTCACCCCATTTGTGCCTTTGAAAACTTATTGATTTACGGCCTCTGTCATTTTCTCCTTCCCCGTGTTGTGCTTGGTCAGTCTTTGTGGCCATTTTTAATTGGTTCTTGGGTTGTAAATCACTTAAGAGTCTATATTTTGAGTCTCCTGTGCTCTGTTCCTTCAAAAACTCAGGTTCCCCCATGTTTTCTGTTCTCCACGGTCGGGATTTGTTTTCCCTATCATTTCTGCCCTAAGTACTTGAAGAAAATGAATGGATGTGTCCCTGAAGAACATATTTGAGCCTTGTAACATTTAAAATCTTTCTGTCCTTGAAGAAAATTTCATTCTCAGGCTCAAATGGTTGTTTTTCTATATTTTACGGTTTGACGGGTGTTTCTCCTGTCAAATTTGCATCCTTGCATCTATAGGGGACATGGCACCTTTTGGTTGGACACGACTCAGCTGGGTACTTAGAAAAATTCATGAAAATCCTTAACTCAAAATGTGTCCACGTGGAGGCATGACACTCATTTGAAGATCTACTTTTTGGTTTTGCCTTGGAGTAGCACTGGGAGGACACGTGGAGGCTTCCGCTGCTTGGCCCAGACTTAAACAAATTTTTATGCAGTTGGAGTAGTTTGGTGGAACAGGACATGTGGCGAGCTCACGCTCATTCAGGGTCTCCACTTTGGGCACCATCTTGAAGTTGTGCCATGGAGACACGTGGAGGAACCGCGCATGTTCGGGGACCGGCCCTTGAGTTTCATTCTAAAGAAGCGCCAGGATGACATGTGGAGGCCTTCACTCACTTCACATTTTACTTAGACTTTTCAATGGCCAAAAGGAGACTGCCTCAGAGCATGACATGTGGTGCCTTCCACTGAGCTTCAAGCATTCAGTTAAACCTTGCCGGAATAGGACACGTGGCGAGCCCGTGCTCGTTCAAGGTATCAAATTTTTGGGACCACCTCAAGGTGCACCATGGTGACACATGGCAGTTTGAAAAGTCAAAAAGGTGGGGAGGTAGGCCATCAGAGGAAACTTGGATTTTTTACCTCCTTAAGGATTAAAATTTCAAAATGGCCCGCAAGCCCGATGAGGGAAATAGTCAATGTTTTTCCCCAGTCAATGGTGGAGGTGCGGGCTCTCGGGGGAAATTTGGAAAAATTTCCTTTTGAGAAAAAAGATTCAAAAGTAAAAAAGGAAGCACGGCCCCACTCCAATCACATTTGGACACGTGTCAGGCTCATTTCCCAAGGGCGGAGCTATGGGGAAAATTTGGAAAATTTTCCCTTTTCCAAAAAGAGAGTAAAATGGTAGAATTTGGCCATGGTTCCATTCCAATCATATTTGGACATGTGTCAGGCTCATTTCCTGAGGGCAGAGGTGCGGAGAAAAATGGAATTTTTTTCCATTTTTTCCAAAAGTTGTAAAAAGTCAAGGGAAGCCCCCAGGTCTGTTCTAAAGTTTGAATCTGCCACGTGGACGGCCCAAATTCAAAGTAAAGATCAATGACTGTTGTGAGTCTAAATCTGATTTTCCCCCCATTTCTCTGAAACACGTCTAGAAGTGTGAGTCTCCATGATTTCTTGGTCTTTTCTACATGCCAAGCAGAGAAGGAAGTTAATGTTGATATCTAAAGTTTGGTGGGAAGATCTGGAGGACGTCTTTCACCATTAAAATGGTCTGACTTTCATGCCTGATCAGATTTTCCATTTTTCTTCTCCCGAGCATGCAAGGGGCCAGATTTGATAGATTAGGGGTGGAAGTGGTTGGAAAATTGAAGGAAGAGTGATCTACCAGAGCAAGGAGTTGAATGCAGGAGGCATTCAATGAAATCTACCCCCTCGAGCACCTGGAGACTTTTACAGATCTGATTCTGTGAATCATGAAAGAATCATGGCGAGCACTGGTGCATTAAACATTTTTTGTCTTTTGGGGAGAAATGGGCTCTATTGTAAATGCTATAAGTGGCACAAATTTTGCATGCAAATGGTTGGGAGTTGTGGAGGGGTCTGGACTGATTTTTCTAATCGAAAGCTTGATAGAGCCCATCCCTTTTGAGAAACCATTCAAGAAGCTTGTATATCTCTTTTGTATTAAAATTTGATCATGTCAAGGTGGTTGTAAGTGTACAACCATTGACAAGCTCTGAGACTGTTCTAGAAACTTTCCCCTGCTGATAGATTTAATCAAATTCGAGTTATTTCTATGTTGTCTTGAGAAAAATGTGTTGATTTTACTTTTGAATGTATGCAAATAGTTTTTCTTGTTTCTGTTGCAATCTTGTGTTAAAATCTGATTCAATCACACAGGCCTCAATCCTTATGATAGTTTAGTGGCATCTGCAATTCCATTTCTCAGAAGAGCTTTCATTTGGGTTGGAATAAACGATTTAAAATCACTTTTCTCTCATCTGTTGACAGAGATTGTCTGTAAGCCTTTGGGTGTACCTTAGGCATGATTTGGCTTAGACCTTGATGCTTTGTTGGGTTTTCTAACTCAAGCCTTCATGATAGAATCTCAGAGATTGTGTGAAAGAGTGCTAATCTGGGCCTCCATTGAAGCACATATTCTAGTTGAAGAAACATTTTAGCTATTCTGTGGCATTCTGTTGGTCTGACTTTCCATTTTGTAAGGTTCTTCAAGGATCTGGTGAATCTAGTTTCACCCTGCCCCACCTCCCACCAAAAATTCATTCAAAAACAACTAATCTTACCCATCCTACCCCTGTTTTTCATGTGTGTATGCCAATGCACAATCCTCATCACCTAAACATGCAGAAGCAAGTAGGGTCTCAAATGTCTTTAGTAACCTTTGCCTTGTTGTGAAATATCTCCATGATCTGGAAGTGACAACTCATGAGAGTCAGATCTGGTGTGTTGATCATATTTTCTCAAGGTCTTCTCTATAAAGTTTATGCAAAAGAAGGATTTATCATTGTTCTTCAATAACAAAGGTTACAAAATAGGTTCTCTTACCTTGGTTGAAAGGCACAACCTAAAATAGTGAGGATAGATCAAATCCTCTTGAAGGTGTTATCCATCTCTCCACAAATCCAAGTAACAAAGGGACAGTTAGATTTCTCCCTAGCTACAAAATGACATATATTTGTGATCTAGCTACCTCTAAGCCCCCTGTTGAATCTGTGTTGTTGCTTGGCTTGAAAAGGAGAACAAATTTGGATACCAACACTAGTGGCGCCATTGTTTTTGCAGGGACATTCAAATTGGAGTTTCATTGAGAGATTGATTTTCAAAACCATTCCATATCTATTTAAAAACACCAACTAGTGTATGCTCTGCAAGAACCTTTGTTGTATGCAAGTGCTATTTGCAGTTACTTTAGTTATCACATCCTAGTGCACTAGCTTTTATTTGATAAATCTTGGTAAAGAAAGGTCAGAATCTTTCATTTCTAGTTTCTTGCATTGACAGACATTTGACAGATCATATTTAGTGCATTTGCACAACTAAGGTGGAAATCCTTAGTGGTGACTCCCTGTTGATCTGATTTTAATAAGTACCAGTGTCTTAAAACTCTGTCAAGTCAGATTTGTTACTAATATTTGCCAAGATGGAAGGAAGAAGGTCTTTCTTTGCTAGGGATCCTGCTAGGACATTGTTTCCAGAGCTAGGAAAAGAAAAATCAGAAGGAAGAAAAATCTTGGAGAGCTATTGGAGGTCAGTAGACAAGAAGAGGAATCTCCATTGATGAAAGTGATTGGCCTATCATTGAAGACTACCATTCAAGTGACTCTGAATCAGGTAGCCTCTTTGTGGAATTGAACTCTCTAGCTGGAGAGGGGCCTTCATTTGATTTTGAAAGGTTTTCTTCACACTCTGCACCTGTATTTTCTGAGGTTGATAGATATTTCCAAGAAACAAGGCCTTTGGGGGGTATCCATTTTGAAAATTATACTCCTGTGTTCCAAGAACCCTCTACCCCCCATCAGTTTGTCACCCCTCCAGGATCACCTCCTCAAATCAATATGGCTCAACCCAGGCCTCCATTTGTTGTAAACACCTTTGGACCTATAAATTTTGTGGGAATGGTTGGGTATCCAAATGCAGTGCCTCAAGATGTAAGGAACAAAATGCCAAAGTTCCAAGGAAACAATGCTATAACTGGTGATCAACATCTAAAGCTTTTTATCAATATGATGGAAGATTTTGAGATTGAACATGAAGATGTATATATCAAGCTATTTATCCATACCTTGGAAGAGGATGCTAGGGACTGGTATAAAGCATTTCCAGATAACTCTATTGATTCTTGGACTGAGATGAGTAATGCATTCAGATTGCAGTATGGTGATAGGACTGACCCTAGGTTTCTTTTGACAAAATTTGAAAACATCAAGAAGAACCCTAATGAGTTAGTACATGATTTCAACACAAGGTTTAATAAGACCTTGAGGAGATTACCTGTTAGGATAAGGCCTTGTGATGAGTCATGTTTGATCAAATATACTGATGCATTTGATAAAAAGGCTGCATATTATTTAAGAGACAAGAACCCCACAAATTTGAGGCAGGCCTTCACCATGGCTCTGCAAATAGAGAACAATATCAAGGCAATTGGAAAGCCTCCAAAAAGGGAAGGTGTAAAGTTGGTTAACCCAGAGAAACCTCAAACAAGCAAGGCTACTGATTTGGAGGAAGTTGTGAAGACTTTGGCAGGGGCTGTCAAAGAAATTTCATACAAGCTAGCCCAAGATGAGATAGGAATTGGGTAGATCTCACAATGTCAACATAAGCAACAAGGCCAAGACAGGTTCATAAATCACCAAAGATCTGATGAGAGAGGCAAAGTACCTTTTAGATTTGGAAATAGGTAGTCCCAAGGCAAAGAAAATAGAATGGTACCTGATCCTTTGGCTGCCAGAGTTGTTGTTGTGGAGGAGACAGATGTCATTGATTGGTGTGACAGATGTTTCATGCCTCATGCTCCTTGTGAAGAAGATCAGCAAGAAGAAGAAGAACCTGATAATAATGATAATGATGTCTACATGATGGGATGTTCCACCAGCTCACAACAAGGGGAAACCTCAACTGAGGTGATAAGTGCTAGAACTGCTGCCACTTTTTGGGACTGCATTCATAGGGTACATATTATTCCCCCTTCTCATACTTTAGAAGTAGATAATGTACAAGATTTTGAATTTCCCAATAATGACTTCGAATATTTAAGGGCTTTAATGATAAAGAATTATGATGAAGGAATTCCATCTAAGGAAGATAGGCAGTTACTGATGAATGTTGTTTGGTCAAGAGAGGGAATATAACACAAGAAGTAAGGTTGTCAAAGGGGCAGGGCCTCAAGCCAAGCCTAAAGCTCCCTTACTTTCAAACATTCCTAAAGAGGCTCCTAGGAAAGAGGCATCTGCCAAAATCCCTGCAGTTCCAAACAAGAATCATACTCCTCCCCATGCCCAAATTGTCAAGAATCCTATGCCATCTAATGAGTGTGTTGGCTTTCCTTCCAATACTGCCTTACCAAAAAATGTCCCATTTGATATTGCCCAAGTGTTGAGTCAAATCAAAGTCTTTGTCCCAGTTGTGAGTTGCTTAGGATTCCTGAGCACAAAAAGAGGGCTTTTGAATACTTGGGGTTGAAAGAAGAGAAGATTGCCCTAGGTAGAAATATAAATATTGTGGAGACTCCTCCAATCATTGAAGAACCAGAAGCACCACCAGCATCAGAAGAGCTAGATGAACCACCTGAGGTCTATTTGGGAACATCCTTGGTGGACTCTCAAATGAATGTGGATCCATTCTTCACCACTTTGATCATAAAGGATAGACTGTTGCATAACTGCATGTTTGACTCAGGGGCATCATGCAATGTCATGCCTTTGGAGGTCATGAATGAGCTAAACATCAAAGTAACAACAACTTATGGGAAATGCACTACCATGGACTCCAGAGAAGTTCCAGTAGTGGGATGTGTGAAGGGTTTGGTGGTGCAGCTTGTAGCTTACCCAGGTAAAAACTTAAAACTTGATGTTGTCATAGTTGATTGCCCAGCCAAGTGGGGTATGTTGCTGTCAAGAAAATGGGCTGCAAGTGTTGGTGGGAGTGTCCAAATGGATATGTCTTATGCCACCATTCCAATTGAGGGCAGCCTTGTTAGGTTGTATGGGGAAAATACAATGTTGCACCTTATTAAGGATCCCAACAATGCATATTATGAGGTATTGTAAAAAAGTTTTGATGCAGACAACTTTGTGGGATTTGCTGATGGAAAGGAGCACAAGATTGAAGAATGCAAATGCCTTGAACAAACGGGCTCTCCCTAGACTTTACTGTTTGATGGAGCTTGCTCCAATTTTGGGAATGGTGCTGGTATTGTTCTACTTTCTCCTGGCTAGGAAAGATTTGTTTTCTCCTTCAAGATGAACTTTGAATGCACTAACAACATTGTTGAGTATGAGGCACTGTTGCTAGGTTTAAGAATTTCTTGGAAGTATGGTGTCAAGGACATTATTGTCAAGGGAGATTCAGAGTTAGTTGTCAAACAAATCAGAAGACTATATGCTACAAAAAATCAGTGAATGAAACAATATAAACATGCAGTTTGGGATCTTATTGAGATGTTTGACTCCTTCAACATTTTGCATCATGATAGGAGATTCAATGACTTGGTAGAAAAGCTCACAGTATTGGGGTCTCTCTTTGACAGTTGTATAGTGCCCCCATATTGTGAGTATGAGGTTGAGGTATTGACAAGGCCCTCTGTCCCTGATAATATTAAACATTGGTAGGTTTTTGATGATGATGCTCAGATCAGAAGATTTCTGCAAAACAAAGGAGAGTTTTCTAATCAGTGCATTGATTTGGAGCCAATGGTGTGTACAACAGAGGGAAAGGAGACCTTGTTTGGCAGGGGTATCATCCAGCTGAAGACCAACACTATTCCTAGAGGGCTAGTGGCTCTTGAATCCAATTTTGATAATGTTGATCACATTGTTAATAGATGTATGGCAGCCTCAAGGGATATTGAGGAGCATGATCTTGGTACAGAGGAGAAGCCAAGGAAAATTTGGTTAGGTAGTAATCTCAGTAAGGAGGAGAAGCAGTCATACATCCAGCTGTTGAAAAAATACCAAGACTTCCTAGCTTGGACCTATTCTGAGCTCAAAGCATACAGAGAAGACTTGTTTCAACATGAGATTCCCTTGGAGCCCAATGCAAGACCATTCAGGTAGAAGCAGAGGCCAATCAATCCACTTCTATCTCTTAAAATGCAAGAGGAACTGAAGAAACTAAGAGATGGAGGGATTATCCAGCCCACGAGATATTCCTCTTGGGTGGAAAACCTAGTACCAGTCAGAAAGAAAAATGGTGACATCAGGTTGTGTGTGGACTTCAGGAATCTGAACAAAGCTTCAATGAAAGACAACTATCCTTTACCAAACATGGAGCACATGCTGCAGTCAGTGACTGGTTCTGAGTTACTCTCCACCTTGGATGGTTTCTCTGGTTACAACCAAGTTGTGGTGAAGGAATCAGAAAGGATCAAGACAACCTTCACTACTCCTTGGGGGACCTATGTTTATGTCAGGATGCCCTTTGGTCTGATGAATGTTGGAGCTACCTTTCAAAGAGAAATGGATGTTGCCTTTGTTGGTTACATCAATGAGTTTATTGTTGTGTACCAGGATGATGTAACAATGTTTTCTAGGAAGAGAAGTGACCACTTGCTGCACTTGGAGAAGATGCTGATGAGATGTAGAGAATATGGCATCTCACTTAATCCAAAGAAATGCCATTTTGGAGTGCAGAAGGAAAAGTTTCTTGGTCACATAGTGTCACAAGAAGGAGTGATGATTGATCCAGAAAGAGTAGAGGCCATTAGCAAAGTCCCAATTCCAAGAACCAAGAAAGGAATCCAATCCTTCTTTGGGTAGATAAACTTCATTAGAAGATTTATATCAAACTTTGTTGAGTTGACCATCCCAATCACTTCCATGCTAAAGAAGGACCAGGTCATCAAATGGGAGGAGGCTGCCATCCAAGCTTTCAATGGAATCAAAGAGGCATTGAAGCATGCCCCTGTTTTGGCAGCCCCAGATTATAAGAAACCTTTCTAGTTGTTTTCCTTTGCTTCAGAGAACACTATTGCTTCTGTCCTGTTGTAGAAAGATAATGAAGGGGCTGAGAGGCCAATTTCCTTTTTCAGTAAGGCATTACAAGGGGCTGAACTAAAGTACACTATCATGGAAAAGTAGGCATTTTCCTTGGTAAAAGAAACAAAGGTTTTCAGACCCTTATATTCTAAGTTTAAAGGTTGTTGCTTATGTTCCCCATACCATGGTAAAGGACATCTTATCAGAGATGGAAGTCTCAAGAAAAAGATGTAGATGGGTGAACAAATTGCAAGAATATGATATGGACATCCAAACCACAAAGTTGGTTAGAGGTTTGGGCTTGGCTAAGCTTATGGCTGAGAGCAACTTGCAAATATTGAGGTACATGAGGTAGAAGAAGAAAGGGTAGGTTCATTTGAAAGGTTGATGAATTCTGAGTGGTATAAAGATGTAATCTTTTATCTCAGACATTTGAGCTACCCTGAGCACTTAAGTAAGAACCAGAAGAGAGCCCTTAAGTTGGCTTCCCAGAAATATGTCATCACTGATTATGGGTTAGCTTGGAAGAACCTAGAGGGAGTCCTCTTAAGGTGCATTACTGAAGAAGAAGCCCCCAAGATAATTGTTGATCTCCATGGAGGAGTTTGTGGGGGGCACTTTGCTGCAAGAGTCACAACACATAAGATCCTGAGGGCTAGGTTATTAGTGGCCAAATATTTTCAAGGATACAACTTCGTTGGTTAGAAGATGTGAAAGTTACCAACATTTCTCTAGAAGATTGAAAGCTTCAGGCTCCCTTCCTTTGCAGCCTGTATCAATTGAAGCTCCATTCAAGCAATGGGGAATGGATTTCATTGGTGAGATTTTAGACCCTTCAAGTGCTGGCCACAAATGGATTCTTGTAGCAACTGATTATTTTACTAAATGGGTGGAGGCAATCCCCACCAAGAAGGAAACACACCAAGTTGTCATGGAATTTGTGTTGAACAACATCATCTGCAGGTTTGGGATACCAGTCAAGATTGTAGCTGATAATGCCATGAGCTTTAGAGCTAAACCTTTAGTGGCAATGTGTAGGGAGTATGGAATCAACTTGACATATGCCTCTAATTACAATCCCCAAGGAAATGGACAAGCTGAGTCCAGTAATAAAAATTTGTTGAAGATCATCAGAAGAACATTGGAGCAGAACAAGAGAAAGTGGGGTGAACAGTTGAAGTTTGTTGTTTGGGCAGATAGGATCACTGTCAAGAGGGTCACTGGAAAGAGTCCATTTGAGTTGGTGTATGGGACTCAGGCCCTGCTGCCCCTTCATATGCAATTATCTTCTTATCAGTTCATCCAACAGCTAGAAGATCAAGAGGTAGGTCCTTATGATGCTCGTATTAACCAAATTGTTGAGCTTGATGAAGAGAGGAGGGCATCCCACCAGAGGCATATAAAGTTCAGAGAGAAACTGAAGAAGTTATTTGACAAGAAGGTCACTCCCAGAGCCTTCAATGTTGGAGATCTTGTGTTGCTATGGGATAGCAGACATGAGGATAAGGGCAAGCATGGCAAGTTTGACTCATTATGGATGGGCCCTTACTCTATTGATATCAGAATTGGGGAGCATACCTTCTTCCTCAAGGACTTAGATGGTGAAATACTCAAGTTTCCTATTAATGGAAGGCATTTGAAGCATTTCCTGGATTGATCCCCTTGAATCAAGGCATAAATCTTGTGTACAGTGTATAGTTTGTTGTTTGTTTCCTATTTTTGTGTTTTCACTCGTTCTGGTCCTCGGTGACCTATTTTTGCTGGTTTCTCTATCTATTTTTGAAAGATGGCTCTGTTTCTCTACTCTACAAGATGACTCCATTTCCCAATGGATATTTTTGGCACTTGGTCTACTTTTGTTCTTGTGGCACTCGCAGGGAGTGCCCATCCCCGAGTCGGAGCCGATGTTGGTGCTCAAAATAGTCTCACCCCAATTTTCCTCTGAAAATTTATTGATTTACGGCCTCTATCATTTTCTCCTTCCCCGTGTTGTGCCTGGTTAATCTTTATGGCCATTTTAATTGGTTCTTGGGTTGTAAATCACTTAAGAGTCTATATTTTGAGTCTCATGTGCTCTGTTCCTTCAAAAACTTGGGTTCCCCCATGTTTTCTATTCTCCACAGTCGGGATTTGTTTTCCCTATCATTTCTACCCTAAGTACTTGAAGAAAATGAATGGATGTGTCCCTGAAGAATGTATTTGAGCCTTGTAACATTTCTAAACTTTCTGTCCTTGAAGAAAATTTCATTCCCAGGCTCAAATGGTCATTTTTCTATATTTTACAGTTTGACGGGCGTTTCTCCCAGTCAAATTTGCATCCTTGTATCTACAAGGGACATGGCACCTTTTGGTTAGATGTGGCTCAGCTGGGTACTTAGAAAAATTCATGAAAATCCTCAACTCAAAATGTGTCCACGTGGAGGCACGACGCTCATTTGAAGATCTACTTTTGGGTTTTGCCTTGGAGTAGCACCGGGAGGACACGTGGAGGCTTCCACTACTTAGCCCAGAATTAGAACAATTTTCATGCAGTTGGAGCAGTTTGGTGGAAATAGACACATGGCGAGCTCGTGCTCATTCAGGGTCTCCACTTTGGGCACCATCTTGAAGTTGCGCCATGGAGACACATGGAGGAACCACGCATGTGTTCGGGGACTGGTCCTTGAGTTCCATTTTAAAGAAGTGCCAGGCTGACACATGGAGGCCTCCGCTCACTTTGCATTTTACTTAGACTTTTCAATGGCCAAAAGGAGACTACCTCAAAGCATGACACATGGCACCTTCCACTGAGCTTCAAGCATTCAGAAAACCTTGCTGGAACAGGACACGTGGCGAGCCCACGCTCGTTCAAGGTATCAAATTTTTGGGACCACCTCAAGGTGCACCATGGTGACACATGGCAGTTTGAAAAGTCAAAAAGGTGGGGAGGTGGGCCATCGGAGGCAACTTGGATTTTTTTCCTCCTTAAGGATTAAAATTTCAAAATGGCCCACAAGCCCGATGAGGGAAATAGTCAATGTTTTTCCCTGGTCAACGGCAGAGGTGCGGGCTCTCGGGGGAAATTTGGAAAAATTTCCTTTTGAGAAAAAAGATTCAAAAGTAAAAAAGGAAGCGTGGTTCCCACTCCAATCACATTTGGACACGTGTCAGGCTCATTTCCTGAGGGGAGCTGCGGGGAAAATTTGGAAAATTTTCCTTTTTCCAAAAAGAGAGTAAAATGGTAGAATTTGGCTATGGTTCCCCTCCAATCATATTTGGACACATGTCAGGCTCGTTTCCTGAGGGCGGAGGTGCGGAGAAAAATGGAATTTTTTTCCATTTTTTCAAAAAATTGTAAAAAGTCAAGGGAAGCCCCCGGGTCTGTTCTAAAGTTTGAATCTGCCACATGGACGGCCCAAATTCAAAGTAAAGATCAACGGCTGTTGTGAGTCTAAATCTGATTTTCCCCCCCATTTCTCTGAAACACATCTGGAAGTGCGAGTCTCCATGATTTCTTGGTCTTTTCTACATGCCAAGCAAAGAAGGAAGTTAATGTTGATATCTGAAGTTTGGTGGGAAGATCTGGAGGACGTCTTTCACCATTAAAATGGTCTGACTTTCGTGCCCGATCAGATTTTCTGTTTTTCCTCTCCCGAGCATGCAAGGGGCCAGATTTGATAGATTAGGGGTGGAAGTGGTTGGAAAATTGAAGGAAGAGTGATCTACCAGAGCAAGGAGTTGAATGCGGGAGGCATTCGATGAAATCTACCCCCTCGAGCACCTGGAGACTTTTACAGATCTGATTCTGTGAATCACGAAAGAATCATGGCGAGCACTGGTGCATTAAACATTTTTGTCTTTTGGGAGGAGGAGGCTTTGTTGTAAATGCTATAAATGGCACAAATTTTTCATGCAAATGGTTGGGAGTTGTTGAAGTGTGAGGGGCCTGGACTGATTTTTCTAATCGAAAGCTTGATAGAGCCCATCCCTTTTGAGAAACCATTCAAGAAGCTTGTATATCTCTTTTGTATTAAAATTTGATCATGTCAAGGTGGTTGCAAGTGTACAGCCATTGACAAGCTCTGAGACTATTCTAGAAACTTTCCCCTGCTGATAGATTTAATCGAATTCAAGTTATTTCTGTGTTGTCTTGAGAAAAATGTGTTGATTTTACTTTTGAATGTATGCAAATAGTTTTTCTTGTTTCTGTTGCAATCTTGTGTTAAAATCTGATTCAATCACACAGGCCTCAATCCTTATGATAGTTTAGTGGCATCTGCAATTCCATTTCTTAGAAGAGCTTTCATTTGGGTTGGAATAAATGATTTAAAATCACTTTTCTCTCATATGTTGACAGAGATTGTCTGTAAGCCTTTGGGTGTACCTTAGGCATGATTTGGCTTAGACCTTGATGCTTTGTTGGGTTTTCTAACTCGAGCCTTCATGATAGAATCTCAGAGATTGTGTGAAAGAGTGCTAATCTGGGCCTCCATTGAAGCACATATTCTAGTTGAAGAAACATTTTAGCTATTATGTGGCATTTTGTTGGTCTGACTTTCCATTTTGTAAGGTTCTTCAAGGATCTGGTGAATCTAGTTTCACCCTGCCCCACCTCCCACCAAAAATTCATTCAAAAACAACTAATCTTACCCATCCTACCCCTGTTTGTCATGTGTGTATGCCAATGCACAATCCTCATCACCTAAACATGCAGAAGCAAGTAGGGTCTCAAATGTCTTTAGTAACCTTTGCCTTGTTGTGAAATATCTCCATGATCTAGAAGTGACAACTCGTGAGAGTCAGATCTGGTGTGTTGATCATATTTTCTCAAGGTCTTCTCTATAAAGTTTATGCAAAAGAAGGATTTATCATTGTTCTTCAATAACAGAGGTTACAAAATAGGTTCTCTTACCTTGGTTGAAAGGCACAACCTAAAATAGTGAGGATAGATCAAATCCTCTTGAAGGTGCTATCCATCTCTCCACAAATCCAAGTAACAAAGGGATAGTTAGATTTCTCCCCGGCTACAAAACGACATATATTTGTGATCTAGCTACCTCTAAGCTCCCTGTCGAATCTGTGTTGCTGCTTGGCTTGAAGAGGAGAACAAATTTGGATACCAAAACATGACAAGTGGCAAGATGATCGTGCAAGGAATGGTGATTTTGCCTCATGATGACAGATGGTCCACACTGATGATCGTGATGCAAGGATAACATATGTGTAACGGATGACGATAATTCAAAAATTACAAGTGGGGCCCCATGACTGACGAGTGAAAATAGTGTTGGTGATGATGATTGCAAAATATTACACTTATCAATAGGTACTTGTAAGGATATTATTATTATTGCATGTGCATCTAAGGGGTTAATACTAATAATGATATATATATATGTAATGTATAGGTGGATCAAGTTATATTTGCCACAATCATTAGCTACTAATATAAAAATTGCATGTATTGGATAATAAATTCTCATCAAGCAATGTTTATGATTACCAAAATTATTCACCTAACTTTATGTAAACATAGTACAGTCAATGACAATTTGACAATGAGTTGTGATGATGGCGGATGAGAATGATTAATGCCTTATTGGATTAGCATGAAAATCATAATGATTAATGATTTCATAATGAAGATGATTAAATCGGATGCATGAAAGAGTGACTAAGATTACATTGAATTTTACAATGATGCCGAAGATGATGAATAATGATTGCTATGATGATTGATGATGCATTGTGGCAATGCACAAGGTGGACTACTGATGATCGATGGAGTGATGATTAAAAGATAAAATGGTCATGACGATTCCCTGATGAATGACGATGATTATGAAAATGATACCCTGATGACAATGATTTGCAGTCTTGTGTATGTCTTATTAATATTGTAACAATGACAATAATTACCTAGTTGATGATGATAACATGTTGCAAAATGATGTAATGGTCAAGATGATGAAAAGTGTGCATGTGTATATTAACAAGTATAATAAAAATAATGTTTTCCCTGCAATATTACTATTAAGTAGTAATACCTTAATACTAGATTTTTAATAACTATTGGTATTCATAGTATCTATGAATTCATTCTTATATAATTGTCAATGTATCTGATTCAAAAACCCTAAACTGTAAACATGTACAATAATGATGTATGATACCCCATGATGTGATCAATTCATTTAGATGATAATAACTTATGATCCTACAATGACCCATGATGGTTTTGGTGATGGTGGTGATACATGACTACAAGGAACCAACCTTGATGACTGGACGATTACGACGATGATCAATAGGTATGACAAAGAGACCTGGGGTGATCCCATATGTATGATGAAGATAACCATGACAATGGTGATGATCATGAAAGATGAAAATACCTATTGCCATCTATGTACAAGGTGGGGACTCCCTAGATATAACAACTACTGAGTCTTAGCACGTCACCAACTTTTGATAGGTTCTACATCTAGATTATCATTCATGCACAAACTAAATTCTCTGCCTTCTTTTCCTAGACTTTTAATTGTGGTATCATTTTATCATACAATGCAACTCCCGTGGCTACTCCTAGGATACCTATATTATATGCAAATATACTGTAAAATATGTTAAGAGGTATAGTTTGTAAGGCTTTTATACCTCTCAGACATGTTTATACAAAACTTCCTAAATTTTTGACATATAGTAAATCTCTTCATGTGATGGCTATGAATACTGCCTAGAGGTATTAAGAATCCTTACTCACTATACCTCTCAGCATATTTTACATATATTGAGTATAATATAAGAGCCTAGTGCTAGTTATGTATGAATCCTATAACATAAACGGTCACCTAATGCAAAGATATGAAGTCAACACATTTGTTGAAGAAATGCATTCCAACTTTTGGAAATAAATACAAGGAAAATGGAATATGCCAGCGCAATAACCGTTCCCTACCATAAAATGGTTTAGTAATGTCAGATGTCTTATGTGAACATCACCTATATCTCAATAGTTACTAGTGCATCGGCAAGTTCCTACATGGGACCCCTAAATGTGTAGCAATAGTAGGACATGCGTAATTATTTGTAAAAGTTGCATTAAAAATTGTTGTAAAATTAAAATCAACTTGACTATAAGTTATTATAATTCATATGGGGAGCAACGTTACATGTTTAATTGTAGTTCACATTAATATAATTGAAATATCCAACATGGAAAATGTTAAGTTTGAGCCACTATGAAAAATTTAAACTTTAAAGAAAATCATGGTGACTATTCCTATAACAAGTTAACATAGTAACTGGCGAATATTACAAATGTGTAAGCCATTTTTGTAAACTAAATTGTGTGTTTATTAATAAACCTGTACATATCAAATAAATCGTTGCAATTCGATTGAATAGATATCATAAAAATAGTTTGGAGAATTTCCAATCTGTTGAATTATACATGCAGTGGAAAGTTGGACTTGTAAATTTCTTATTGGCTCACAATGATAATAATGTGAACTAACAGAGATAGAATATATAACCATTCTAGACATTATAGAACAATTCTAGCAATTGTGTGAGATTTTCTTATTGGATTACACTTCGGGGTGATATATAAATGCATTTGGATGTGAAGAATGGGGAAACTCAGTCTCACTACGTAAAGCAAGTGTCAACATGAGTAGTGCCAAATTGCTACAAAGATCGTCAATGAAGTATTACATTAACTAACAATACCTATATTAATATTAAATAATATGTTATAACCATGTCATAGATGGTATAGTTCACAAGTGGCTCTCCATTCACAAATCTTGGCATATTTGTTACATACGTATATTTATATCAAATCTATTAATCTCACCGTATGTAATTAACCATTCCTAAGAGGTGAAAAAGAGCCTGATGTGAACTATACCTTTTGATCATTTTTTAAATATATTAATTATTGATATAGGTATACTAGTAGCATTCACAAGAGTTGCATTATACACCGCCCTGATACCAAAATAATTAGTCAAGATTTACAAGGCTATTGAATTTAGTTCTTGCATGAATGCACCTCGTATTAGAGTTATATCCTATCACCGAGCTTTCAAATTGACTTAAGACTCATATTATTAATTCTAAGGTTCCCCTCCCACATAGAGTCATTGGTGTTCATTATCATGATTGAGATGTTATGCATGCATAAAGTTATCTTCAAGTCATCATAGGAATCGTCATCTATTGTCAATGGAGGCTTAATCTTCATGACATATCATCGATCCAGATCTGTGGAGGTGCCATTCTATAAAAAAAAGTCATCACCTTCAAGCATCACTAAAACCATAGAAAATGATATTTAGTAATCATCTATTATTGATAGATCCACCATTATCACGTTTTTGTTATCTGTGATTATTTTACACAGTTTACGGCTGATCTAGTGGTTATTAGAATTGTATTTTTTCAAATTATAATATAAACATTAATTTCAATATTATTATTAAAAAGATATATTACTATTACTATTAATATTAAGTTATTGCAAAAAAAATTATCTATTTACTATACTTATTAATATTTATATTTGTCATCATCATCACCATCATCAATGTGGGGATGTAGTCGTCATCATCATGGTGTCAAATTCATTTTCCATCACTTACAATCCTTATGTCTATATTCACAATCATATCGTCATGTTCAGAATCATTAAATATCATGATCATCGTCCTCGTCATGAGTTTCGTCCTATGACTATCGTCATCTTTATTCATCATCAATTCGGTGTGTTTATTCATACTGTTGCAATTTAGTAGAGTCAGGGTCATCATACAATCGTTGTCATATTTCAACTGATGATGACTTATGATGACGATTTTGACAATAATAATGAAAATTATTATGATGACAACAAGTTATGGAAAATAATAATGATGATGATTTACATATAATTAATTATGACAATGACCCAACCACTACAAATCATAATTATTGACCTATTTCCTACATTAAGTATTAATATAGAATATTAAATAGTGAATAATAAATACTAACTATCTAAATATTATTATTATTATTATTAAAAAACAGTAAATAATAATTACTATAATTAAGAAAATAATAATAATTTATAAAATACTAGATAAACTAAAAATTGATTCTCCTTATTAATAGAAATCACTCAAATATCCAAAATAATTCGTAGATGAAAGCGTGCACCATCTCCAAAACTTCAAATAGACAAGGTGAGCCTTCATGAATAGATTTTTTTTTGGTGATCAACATATTTGGCTTTAAGAGAATGAAATAATTCCTTGGAAACTCAATCACCCACTTTGAACCAATGTATATATATTTTTATCTATGCTCCTCTAGAATTGTAGGCATCAAGAATTTAGATGTGGTACCTAAGACTCAACGCCTATCTCTATAAAGGTTCATCAAAGGGAGTTTTATTCAGAGAGAATTAGATTAGATGTCATGGTTGAATAATATTTTCACCAAATATGGGTCATTTGATTCCCTTAGATGGTGTGTAAAAAACACATCAACCATCGTATGGCATCTATCCTCCATACAATCCATCCTATCTTACCATCTGGGTGAAGGATGAGGCTACGTACCCTCTTGATATGTTGATGGGTAGGACGGTTATTTAAAAGATAAATATTGAGATAAAACTAAGTGGTTTGAATGCATGCCAGTTGGAATTTCCATTAAATACTAAAGTGTACAGGGTAGTGGTTTGATAGGATAAAATTTTGTAGGACTTCTACTAGTAACTGAAAACCACTAGTGAAGGAGAATAAAGGTTATGCTTATTGCAAGTCATGATAGAGGAAATTAAATATGTGATCATATACTCAACTTAAATTATACCAAGTTTTCCAAACAAATGAGTTAAAATGTAAATAAATATTGGGGTCATAACACCCATATTTATTGTGCATATACATTGATGATGTCATTTTACTATCAATCCATCACATGGTTAGATATCCAAACCTTGTCAACAAGAATCTCGATCGTATTATAGTCACCAAATATAATCAAATGTGCATAAGAGGTCTCATCAAGAATCTATTTCCAAAGCTTTATCTATTAAACCACGTCATTGGATGCATTAAAAATCCGTACTCCAAAAAAAATTATCAATATTGAATAAAACTGACAAGATGTGATTTATTGGGTTAAATCCATGATTAACACAATGATTTCATCATTTAAGGTAGATAAATTCCACATTTCCTTCATGGCCACACTCATGATAACTATTCAGAGATAAGTTATATGGCAATATAACTTTCATGATCATGTATAGTAAAACAATTACCACTTTAACTTCTTGTAAACAAAACAGGGGCACTTAATTTTGACAAGAACCTCCTCACTGAGAATAACTCCTATAATGAACAAGCGGCCTCTTTCCTCTTAGACTCCATTCTTAATAATCTGATACCTACTGAGAGATTTAAAAGTCTTTCAAAAACTGTCACCATTAAGGAATTAAAAAAGGCTATTTTTGCTTTAGAAGGGGACAGGGCTCTAGGTCTAGAAGGATTTTCGGCTAACTTTTACCAAAGATGTTGGGAAATATGCTCTGAAGATATCTTGAAAGTTGTTAATGATTTTTACAGAACAGGAAATCTCATTAAAGAACTAAATAATACACACATTGTACTTGCCCTAAAAAAAGCTGGATGCAAAGGACTTCAAAGATTTCAGGCCTATCAGTTTAGTTAATGTTATATATAGGATTTTCAAAAAGATTCTCACCACTAGAATGCAACCTATTCTTATGGAGATCATTTCACAACAGCAGAGCGGATTCATCCAGGGAAGAATTATTCAAGATGGAATTATCATGGTTCATGAAACAATACATTCTATGGATAAAAGTAAAAAGGTGGGGATGGCTATCAAGCTTGACATGCATAAAGCATTTGACTGAGTCTCCTAGAGATTCATGGATGAGGTCTTATCCAAGTTTGGATTTCAAATCAAATTCAGAAAAATCATTCACTCTTGTATCTCTACCTCTAGATTCTCAGTGGTTGTTAATGGGGAACCTGTGGGTTTTTTTGCCAGCAATAGAGGTATCCGGCAAGGCAACCCAATTTCCCCTCTATTATTCATTATTATGGCTGACAGTTTAAGCAGATCTATTTCCAAAGCTATTTGCATTGGCATGATAAAAGGATTTCCTCCAACTTCTGGCAATCAGATCTCCTCACACCAACAGTTTGCTGATGACACTCTGCTTCTCCTGATGGCCTCAATCATTGAGGCAAAGGCTATCAAAACTGTCCTTAGATTTTATGAGGAAGCCTCAGGACAAAAAGTTAATTTTGACAAAAGCTCTATTTATTTCTTCAATACTCCTTTGGAAAGGCAAAGAAAGATTGCTAATATTCTAGGATGCACTATTAATTCTCTTCCAGCTACTTACTTAGGTTTACCTTTAAGTACTGGCAAGATTTCTGTGGAGGTATGGAATGATCTTATTAAGAGATTTCAAAGAAAGTTGGCTGGCTGGAAAGGAGCTGTACTTTCAAGTGTCGGCAAGTGCCTATTGGTTAAAAGCACGCTTCAAAACTTGCCTATTTACATCATGTCAATGTTCAGCATACCTACAGCAGTGATGAACAGTATTGAAAAGATTCAAAAGTACTTTTTATGGCACGGTACTGAGGACAGATTCAGATATCATCTTGTGGCTTGGGAGTAGGTATGTAAACCTAAGAGACTTGGGGGGTTAGACATCAAAGATATCAAACATATGAGTGTTGCCCTTATTGCAAAATTAGGTTGGAGGCTTATAAAAGAGCACAAACCTTGGACAGAGTTGGTTAAGATCAAATATCTTTCAAACCAAAACAAGATTTCCTTCATAAATGATCAGTCTCTTCCGAGTGGTTCTATTTTCTGGAACAACCTTCTTCACAGCAGACACATTCTTTCTCAGGGGTGTAGCTGGAAGCTTGGGGATGGGAAAAACATAAACTTCTGGACAGATAAGTGGACTGATTCTAACTGGATTTCTGCTTATGATCACATTAAAGACAGCTTAATTACAAAGTATGGGCACAAAATCCAGGGGTACATTGAGAGGGATGGAAACAAAAGAAAATGGAAACAGCTAAAAGTGGAGAATGATAATGTACAGGCTGATGTTTCATCTTTACAGAATCAACTTTCTCTAATCCATATAAGTAATCAAAATCTTAAGGATGAACTCATCTGGAAAGATTCTTTTGATGGGGAATACTCTGTTAAATCAGGATATAATTCTTTCTTTGTATCCATGGAAAGTGAAATTAAGTGGCACAAGCTGTGGATGCCGGAGTTAACCCCTAGAGTGAACTTCTTTTGGTGGCTAATCATTAATGGCAAGATCCTAACTAATGACAACCTCATCAAGAAGGGATTCATCATGCCGAATAGATGTTGCATGTGTCAGAAAGAGGTAGAAGATATAAAGCATTTATTCCTCCATTGTGAGTTTGCTTCCAAAATTTGGTAGCTTGTTTTTGCAAAGTTTAATCAGAGATGGATTTTTCCCCTTACCTATCTTCAGGCCTGGGAACAATGGGACTCTCCGTTTAAGCATTGTGTGGTGAAAATATTGTGGCAACTTGTTTTACCCCACACTATGTGGAGAGTTTGGAAGGCTCGTAATGATAACATTTTCAGAAACAATAGAAAGGAATGTAACAAAGTCTACAAGGAAATTATCATTGTTGTGCAAGATAATATTGCTAGATTTAAACCTCCTAAAAATAGGCTTTACCCTGAGAATGAAGAATACATCCTGACTGATTGGAATATTGACACTGTCAATAAGAATAACAATGGTATTGATAGAAAAACAGCGCAATGGATAAACCTCCCACTGATTGGCACAAGTTAAATTTTGATGGGGCCTCAAAAGGCAATCCAGGGGACTCTGGAGGAGGGGGAGTCATCAGAGATCAAAGAGGCTGTTTTGTTGCTACTTTTTCTGGGAGAATGGGCAGGCAGACTAATCATTACTCTGAAGCCCTGGCGGCTCTTTGGGGTATAAGACTTACCAGAGATTGTAATATTCTGAATATTATAATTGAAGGTGATTCTCTGAATATCATCAATCTTTTAAACAAGAAGCAACACCCCGGCTGGTCTATCAGAGATTTCATTGGGGAAGCTATTGATATATGCAAGAGCTTTGAAAATGTTAAAATCACCCACACCTATCGGGAAGGAAATAGGGTCGCTAACAGTTTGGCTAACCTCGGTGTTACTAATACCTTTCAAACTTGGCTTAGGGGGGATGTTCTGCCCACTCAAATCAATAAAGCCATAATCAATGATCTACATGGCCGTGAAAATCAGCACTAATGGCTGTAATTTGGACGCTAATGTGTGGATCCTCAAGTACAATATGATGACATCACATAAGATATGGATGATTGATGCGATATGTGTAAGATGGACTGTCATCATTTCTAGGCATAGGAGGAAAGCCGAGGAGCGGGGCAATAATTACAAGTATGGTATAATAATTAAACCTGCTTTCACGGAAAGGAAAGATTCAAAAACCAACATCAAAGCTCTACCTGTCCCGCATAGTGATAGCATTTTTATCGTTGAGAACAGGAAAAGGAATAGAGGAAACATGGGGGTCCGCCTTGCAAAACTGAACTGACCCACAATCTGGCATGGAAAGAGAATACGGTGCTTTGGAATTACCTTCAAATCGGGGGTCTGTCCAATTTAATTGAAAGGATTCAAGGATTTGACCAAGACATTTCTATCAGATTCACCCAGGGATGGAAGAATCAGATTGTCAAATACAACAACATGGAGATTGAGATCATGGAAGAGCTCATCACCCAGGTCACGGGCCTCAGCCTGGAGGGCACCAAATTCTTCAGTAAGAAGGTGGACAGGGAGGTGGAGACCAAGAAGTTCCTGGATGATGGGGAGAATCTTGAATTCATGACTGCTGGCATCAAGGTGGCGTCGATTCCTGAGCCTTTTGCTGAGCTTGGCCAGGATGGTGGTTAGGTATGTAACTCTTGAAGGAATATTTGTGACTATACCTCAAAAACATTTGATATTTCTAAATCACTTTCGTAGAAATATCATCATCAGCTTTCCTCACTATTTGATAAACTCGCATTGGAGAAATCAATTAGGGAAGTTCAGAGCCACTCTAGGGATGTCCCTTTGCACCAAGGGCTTATCCTCCTGATCCATCACCACTGTTCTAGCTGCCCCCCCTTGAATCCTACCCCACCTTCTTCCTCCATTCCTCCACCTGCTCGCACCGCTTCCACTCCCCCTGCTGAAAAGGAAGATTGAAGCTGCTGCTTCCAGCAAGAAAAGCAAGAGCATAAAAGATAAAATCCCTTCTTCCCAATGGGTCCTAAGGATCCATAAAGACCTGGAACTTACTGAGAACCTCCTGCATATCAGTAAACCAATGGAGGAGCCCAAGGAGGAGGAATTGATGGACAGAGTGGACAGGTTAGAAAAGGAGATACAAGAGCTCAAAGGGACTATAAAAAATATGGAAAGAGCTAAGGGTAAAGGAATTCTTCAAAGTGATGATGAAGAGGGGGTTATTTCTGAAGTCTTCAAGAAGTTACAGTCCCTGGATGGCAGAATGGGGAATGCAAAAAGTCGCAATGACTGCATATTATCTACCCTTAAAAGCATTTATAATTTCATTGAACAACATGTTCATAGTGTCTGCAGTTTAAGTGGGGTTAATGAGGACATTTGGGGCCCTAAAGAGAAAAGGGATATTGCAATTTCTCAGGCTGATATGACTGACTCCTCTCAGGCCACTGCCATTGCCTTCTTCATGTCGTTGCAGGCTATCAAGACCAAGATTGACAGGGCTATCAAGTAATGGGTTGCTGTGTGGCTGATTTTTGGCTGCGAAGTTGCTGTTATCTGGCGGTTCTGGCACTACTTTTTTGGTGGAGTTTTATATGATGCTTCTCTTTTTGTTGCTTTTTGTTCTCTTCTGGCTTCTTTTGGGATCATTGTTCGTTTGGATCCTTTCTTCACTTGTATTGTCTTACTTGGCTATTGAGCCCTCTTTGGTTGGCCATTTTTCCCTTCTCTGGGATGTATCTCTCATTTTGACTATCTGGCTTTTGAGCCCTTTTGTATACAGGGTATAGTCCCTTCAAAACTATTTTCCCTTAATAAGTAGAGATTAAATCCATAGAATCCATGTATATAGAAGCTCCAATGGGGTTAGGAATTGTTTTTGCAACTAGAAATAGGCTACCTTAGAATTTAACAACCCTAGAAGTTGTGAGAGTATGATGGAGGATGGGGGTTTTGTCACTATTATTTTTACAACCAATAGTAATCCAACAATATTCACTAAAGACTTGAGATGATGCCACATTGGGATTTGAATTTTTTTTGTTGCATTGAGCTAACAAATGGAAATCTTGAATCTTGTGGTTTATATATTAGTAATGAAATCAAATTTCAGGAAGGTTAATGTAGAACACCCATTGTGTGTCTGATATTTCCCCACCTAGATGTCGATAGCTTCTTTTTAGTCCTAAGAGAGGTCGTCCTCAACACAAACTCATTGTTGTGGTCTGGAAACATGAAACTAAATAATTTATTTGGTTTTGACTCGTCCTATAAAGGAATAAAAAAGATCAAAAAATTGATAAGAGAGCGAGGGAAGTCCTACAAATTCCATGCAACTTGGACTTTAAGATATGCATGCTCCAAAACAACAAGCACGCATTATTCTAATTATGAATGGTTAATGTTATAAGTTAATCCATTAGAATAGTCCCATACTACATACCCTTGTTGCACTCTTATTATTGTGCATCCCATGACATTAGATTTAATTAGGGTGTAAACAAAGTCAATTTAATAGGGTATTTTAGAATCACATTATCTAATAATCAAAGACCTATGATACTCCTTTCTCCGAATTGATTGAGTTACACAATATAGTTACATGTTATCCATATGTTCACTCCTTATCTAATTTTCTCCTTATTTGACACAATGTTGAAAGCACTCAATATCTCCATACACATAACATCGTATGGAATGAAATTGATTTATATATGTATGATTTTATTTCTCCTTTAAAAAATAGAATTTAGATCATGTTAGAGTAAAAGTTGGCTAATACAGATACCTTAAAAGCATGAACACATTATTACACAATAAAATTTAAGAATTCTTTCTTGTATGAGAGCCTTAAATAGCATAATAAGTGATTTAGTGACACATGGTCTTGTATTGTCATTTTTGTGTGGTATATTTCTTGCTCTATAGTGTCTCCTTACACTTCATGTCACTTGGCTCACTATATCACAAATATATATTGATATTTTAAGGGACATATTTTTCTTTGAGCACATGGATAATAACATCAGGTGGGACACACTCATCATTTTATACTATCCAAAAGTGCATTGTAGTGTCCTAAGGCTTATTGTCTATCATTTTCACAATTTGGTTCCTATTTTACCATTTTTATCATACATCATCCATTCTTTGGGACGCTTTTGTGTGATTTTAGGTGATAATTTCAAATTAATAGGATATTATATATACAATATTCTTAGTAGTTATAATTTAGACAACATTATCAAGTATGTAACTACAAGCACTATTCCATAGGGCATTACAAGGGAAATTATTTAGAAACAATAATTATACAAGTATGCTATTCTAAATTTAAAAGGGTTTGACATATGAAGTATATCTAGCAAGATTATGATCATGTCAAACATAAGGGAAAAAAATTGGAGAGGGAAATCTAAAACTACATTCATTCTTGAACGGGCACTAGGAGAATTACATTAAGTTCAACCCCCTCACTTAGGAAATGAGTAACATCAATTTTTCATAATCAACAAGGTATTCAACTACCAAGGCTAGTCCATATAAACCAACCAACCCATATATATAAGGACATAGATGAAACAACCTATGACAAAACAAAAGTGCAAAATAGTGCTAATTTACAATAGTGTAAAACAAGATGGAAGTGTCATGCACATTACTGTCCAATTATGATAAATTTTCTATATAAGAGATGAAGAATATTCATCCTTGTCACATCCTATCAAGATTTTTTCTAGGCCTAAATAAACTCACAAAGTAATTGAGATAATCTAATTCAATACTCTACCAATAATTATCTAGCTCCTTGAATGTATTGAATGCATGTCGACTGTAACCATAGTTTCTTATTTTAGATATATTTCGGTAAAAAAAAATGAGTAGCCTTATTTTCGAAGTGTAAATCCTAATTAGAATAATTCCTCTTTAGTTTGGGAGTAAAAAATTGTATATGTAATTATACTAATAAGATTGTATAGTGGGAAAAGAGGTGGGATGTAGTGTTGTGATCTTGGTCACATTTATCATCCACCTTAAATTTTACATTGATTTTCCTATCATATGGTAAGCTTAACCTTAACATTTGACGTTTGTACGTGTTTCACCTATACATTTTGCTCTTTTCTTAAAGAAGTTGATGAGAGTATTACGGTCTTTTTTTTACTTGAATAGTTTTCTTCAAGATCTCACACAAAAGAAACTTTATGATTTATGAAAATTAAATAAGAATCTTATAATTTATATCTTTCAACAAATTTTTTTTTTTTGTGTGTGTGTGTGTGTGTGTGTGTGTGTCTATATATATATATATATATATAAGATGTTTATATTAATTTTATGAAAAATTATTTTAAATAATATCACTTTTTAATAACTTTTATAAGTTTATTGAAAAGAATATCTTAATTTGTAATATTCCTAATAATATGATATTGTATGTTATATAATAACATTGAAACTCTAGATGTAATATAATTAATAAATACATCATAATAAAACAAGAAGAATGGACAAAAAACCAGATAAAATAGAAATTCGATCTCCTCGTAAAAATTAATCACTTAAATCTCTGCATAAATATCAATCACATAGTCGGTCCATAATGCATTCATCATGGCTCCATTAAATTGCATTTCTTCAATATGTAACTCCCGAAGACAGCAACTGACATTCACTCCATGTATTGCTTTCATTAAATTCATTGTGGACATAATGGAATTCACTGGGCACAAACACTGGGATTAAATAAAAATCACTTCACGTAGCTCTGTAACGCTTTCCCTACACAAGAAGCGGGGCTGCGAATTACCATTATAAATTCCTTACTTTTTCTCATCAAGTCACCGCATTAAACCAAGCAAAAAACACAAGCAAACTAGTTCAAAGAAGGAAAAAGGAGTGAAGCCATGGGAGGTTGTGTTTCGACTCCAACATTTCCCACGAAAAAGCAGCAGTTCAAGAATCACACAAATCTGATGAATCATAAGGTTTGCATGAACAAAAAGATATCTGTTTTTCTATTATTGATTGTAGCTAGAATTCTGTACTTCTGACTGCCTACAAGTATTAATGTTTCTGAAATTCTGTGTGCAAAATAAAAGGGATATTAAGAGAGTAATTGAGAAGAATGAAGATGTTGGTGTGGAAGAGGAGTTGGAGTTCTCATTCCCAATCCTAGTATCGTCCAGCCCAGAAAATAATACATGCAAAGCCCGCATCATTTTTGGGCAGATTGTCTAAATTTTCTTACTAGATTTTTGACTATATAATGTACTTGAAACTGCCTGTAGGGTTTGATGGCCGTTCATTTTTTTTTGTACCATGTTTCGTTTGTATTTGTGGCTCTTATGATATTTGAATTTATGAGTTTTGCATGCTTTTATTGGAAAAAGGTCGCTGGTACTACTTTCGGAGGAAACAATATGGGAGCGTATGATTGCAGTGGAAAGAGTGGAAAGGGTGGGAGTGTATGGTTTTTAATTAGTCTATCAATGATTCTTAGTTTAGTTGTATGCTTATTTGTAATTGCTAATTTGCTATACGCTTCCTCAGAAACATGAGTAGAGATGCCAAAAATGGATATAATCTAGTGCCCAAATGAGTACATTATTCATTAAAAAAAAATCACTATGTTAGAACGATGATTTTTTGATTAAATATAGTTTACAAGTTTACATGCACAAAATTATTAGGCTTAGCTGTCAAGGACTAAAGGGTTATATTCTCTAAAATTTATAGGGGGCTAAATCTCAACCTCATCCCTTATTACTTGGTATCTCTTGGGATTTGTACCTTGGTGGATGGTTAGGCAACACCTTTTGCACCATAATACAAACTGTTGAACTAATTAAAAATATAGTAAAAATAATAAATACACAAATAATTAATAAAGTAATGATAATATATCAATAAACACAATTTTTGAAAGATAATTAAATGAAATTAGGATTTAGGATAGAGAGTTGACACCAATTTGAGAAGTCGCGAATTGTGACAAAAGTCTAGAACTATAGAAATGGGTTTTGTAGACTTTTATTGGACTATTTGTAAAATATTGATTACAGAAAATGAGTGCATGAAAATATTATTTGAACTAGATAGAAACACATGGTGTTTATAAGATCTCTATGGACATTTTTTTCATCTACTTTTATGTTTTGCGACCGAGATCTATCTTCTAGGACGCATATATCCGTAGATCTGAAGTCTATGGTAAAAATCACAATTCCATACTTGAATAACTACAAATGGGTACCCCTCATTATATAAATCCCATCTTGCTTGTGACCTAAAAAAAGGTTAGTCTAATTTGAACAAACTGATCACAACAAACCCCACTATTAATTTTTTCTAACATAGCACTTCCTTAAAAAGGCATTAGGCTTCTCAAGGTATCCCTCCTAGAAGATGCATGTGAATGTGTATAAACAATGGTTATAATACCCTAATAAGACCTTTAACACGTGGCCCAATGATTGTGAATATAGTTTTAGTGCATGTTCAAGTGTTCTAAGGAAGATACTATATATTTATAATTATACCTTTTTGTTGTACTATAAGAATGTGATATTTTAATGATTAGGGAAAAAATTAAGTAGTAAAGTTCTCAAGAGTTACATTCCATTAATGTCTAGGATGTCAAGTGATAATCAAGA
This sequence comes from Taxus chinensis, assembly GCA_019776745.2. Taxonomy (NCBI): domain Eukaryota; kingdom Viridiplantae; phylum Streptophyta; class Pinopsida; order Cupressales; family Taxaceae; genus Taxus; species Taxus chinensis. The sequence continues at coordinate 251,926,396 of CM034157.1, read as the reverse complement.
GATAAATATAATGAATAAGGTAAATTATAAGTTTATATATGACTTGTGCTACATTTTATTTCCCACCCAATTGCCTCTAATAATAAGGGGGTAACTCAAGCCATTTTATAAATTTTACAATTCGAAGTGCATAGGAAAAAAATCCTTAGCATTTGTAAAAAAAATGTTAGCCATCTCTATGCTATGTCAAACAATTATGTACTTATTTATCTTGTGACATAATCTAGGACATGAAGTGAGTGGCTATGAGTCAATAGATATATTCAATGTGGGGTCCATTCATTCCTAAGTTATTAAGTGACATATTTTAACTTAGTGGACTCGTAATACAGGAATTTAGTGGATTTTATTTATTATTAAGTCAATTTAAATTATAAATTAAAATAAGCTAAATAAATATCAAATAATAATTTTTTGAAGTTCTTTAAATATAATGTTTTAGCACTATAAGTGCATGTGTGTGTGTGTGTGTGTGTGTGTGTGTGTGAATTACAACATTGAACATTGAAATTTCAACTAATGTAAAAAATGAATGAAAATATATAATATCGAGATTCCCCTCTTGTTTGGGTTTGTTCTACTACTTTGACATGGAATTCATAAAATTCCAATTCATTGCTTTTTTAAAAATCTCCAACCCTTTCATCATATAAAAAAATATAGGGTAAATGTTCCGGAAGAAATTATTAGGATGGTATATATATATATATATATATATATATATATATATATATATTAAGAATCGCACGTTAAATGTACAACGAAAATGTCGAAGGGGATTGAGCATAGGACTAAATTTTGTGGGTGTGAAAAAGAGGAGAGGATGAGGGTAGATGAAGGGTTTGAGGGAAGAGAAGTGTAAAAGTGGGGGAAATGATGGGGGGACCATTACTTAAATATTATTGTCTACAATTACATACTATTATTTTCAATCATTTGAAAAGGAGAGGGGGTGCGTTGTGCAAGTCATCAAGACCACAAATTTTGGAGATATCTCGTATCGCAAGGAGTGGTCCATCAATATTACCAATGTCGAAAGGTATTAGAAATTATAACTCTTGTGTATATTGGTTATTTGAAACATGTAAATGTAAGGGGAATTCACTTGTGTGGTTCACGTGACACTTTAGAGTTAAGGATATGCGGAGTGGACAAGGCATGTGATAAAACCCCTTCTTGATGTCGAAGACACGTGAAGCTTGAAATCTGCCATAAGTGATTTTGGTGACCACCTTGGTACCCTATGACATGACATGCTTGGAAATATCATCGGGAAGGGCTAATTTCACATTCTTCTACACTTCCCGAGAAGATAGAGTTTCCCTCTTTGTGTATTTCCAATCTATTTCACTAAATGGAATCTCCCAACCTTCATTCTCTGCAGGTTGGAATGATTCGATTTGTCAGAGCAAAGGATAAATAGTAATCCCCCATTTAAAGAATTCAACTAGTCAGTTCACTAGATAATTTTTGGATTGTACATTAAAACTAAAACACATCTAAACATCTGTCAAATTTAAGCATGTTGAAAACATCAAAACGCCCATCAAATTTAGGCCAGTGGCATGAATGAACACACACACACACACACACACACACACACACACACATATATATACACACATATATATATATCTGTGTGTGTGTGTGTGTGTGTGTGTGTGTGTATGTATGTATGTATATTGGAGTGATTGTTTCTCATACTTCTTTCCATAGAAATAAGGGATATTGGAAAATTCTTATACAAGATATAAGGGAGGAATTTTCAGTAAAAAAAGGTAAAGGGAACTTGGAGAAATAAGGAGAGAGATGTTTATTGTTGTGAGTAGGCTTAAAAATGTCACATATAATAAACATAGTAGGTCCACATTCAATTAAAATAAAATAACAATGCAAACAATGATAAGACCAAAAAATCATATACACATAATTCTTTTGACTCATTTATCAAAGGTGTAGACACCTTTCTTTGTTTTACAAGATTATTATGTATGCAAATTTTGAAAGACAGAGTAGAGGAACATAAGATAAGCAATAAAAGAACTGTAACTTTTATTGCTTGATATAGAAGTGGTAATCTCAATAACATACATTCAACAAACAATTTACTTTATAAAGAATCTTCTCAATCCATTTTTCACTAGCCTTTCCTTGCATCATATGCCCTTGCACCTTCTTAATCATCTCAGGGTCAAAAATATTGATTGGAGAAATATCTTCTACAGGGAGATCAGGTACTGAATTAGGCTCATGTTATCACCGTATCACAACACCCTTTATGTTTACACAAGTGTATATACTTGAGCTCACGGTGTGATTGGATAACATGGGTACTATCTCCAAGTTGTGGGACTTTCTACTTGAGATAGACCTCGAAAGAAAGTTGGTTCTTTCTCCTAAACTACCTCTCACAATCTACTCTAACGCAGGAAAAACTAACTGTCCTAATCTAACTTTCCAAGTGACTAAGGAGAGAGAATGCATGAAAATGAAATCCTACACTAAATTGGTGATATACTAGAGAAGGAGGGGTGTGAGAGTAGTCTTCTAATGGTGAAAAATAGAAGTGAAATGCATACTATAAGGGGTGATAACAATTCTCCAAAATATGGCAAATGCATTCACAACAATATTTCATACATGCACAATAATAGTGAGTCCTTGCAAGATAATAAAAATAGGCACAATATTCTTGTAATGAAGGTTGAAAGGGAAAGAAGAGTGCAAGCAAACACAGCAGGGGAAGATGCATCCACAAACTTGTATTTTATTGCTTCATGATATGCATAGTTCAATTTATTACAAGATAAGGGCCTGGATCACCATACAAGGAGTCCACTACAAGGGCCTAGAGCACATTGGATTCACAAAGCTATTTTGAAAGAGTTTTGCTATAAAAAAACTAACTCTCCTTACAATGAGCCTAACACTCCAATTTATAGAAGAATGAGAAGAGAGAGAGAAGGGGAAAATGGAAATCCCGAAATATGTCCTTCAACCACTTTTAAGAGGCATTAAATGTAGTGAAATGTTTATATGTTACTTGAAAAAGGCTCCCCATACTATCCTAGGTACTGTAGCAGAGAAAGACTGATGACCATGCCTCTTAATTGCACTCCCAACTACCAAATAAAACATTGTCATGAACATGGCCATGTTTTATGAAAAAATTCCATCAATTTCTCATCAAATCCCAAATTTATTAACTGTTGTGTGTTAGTCTTAGAGCCATGATTCCAAGGGTACATATTTTGTGAGATTTTTTTGAGAAATGCAAAAGTTATTGCCATCTGAGTGTGAGTAGCTATTTTGAGTTTGCCAAGCATTTTCTGTCATTTGATGGGAATGAGAACTAATTGACTAGAGCTGAATATGTTTCTTTTAATTTTAATATATCTACCCTCATCAAAATTAAGAAATCTTGTTTTTCTTATGCACAGGATGTTGTGCTTATTCCAAAAATTCCAATTTTATGAAAATCAGAGCTCGGAGTAAAAAGTTATGGCCGTTTGAAGTTCGAGAGGTCAAACATTGACTTTTCTCTTCATTGCAGATATTTCGGCAAAATCGGGTCCATGTGTCCTAGCTGTCCTAAAAAAAATCTCCGCATCACCTAAATCGGGCTTCCTTGTCTCTACGTGTCCGCTGTTGACTGGGCCGTGAGGGCCCTTGACCTCCACATTCGCCGCAACGTACAGTTCCTTTTGCGGCTTTTACACCTTTGCGTGTCCCGCGCGTACTTTTGTCCCGACTGTCTCGGACACATTTCTCCGCGCCATCCGCAATATACCAACTTGTGGTGAAGTTATATTTGCATGTCTCATGTGTACCTATGTCCCAGATTTCACCTTTGCACATCCCGCGTGTACTTTCATCCCTGTTGAGCTTGTGCAGTCTGGGACTGTTGGTCCAAAAATTTGTCGGTGGAGGCAAATTTATGGATGGACGAGCCAACATTGTGCAGGGCATAGCCCCTCTTTGAGACAAAAAAGTGAAATTGGTTTATTTCTATTCTACCAGTAGGAATCTACACAAGTCCTACAGTATTCTGCCTTCAGGGGTTTGGGATCTCATCCCAGTTGGGGTATTTCTAGATGTGAGCAGAAAATAATGAAGGGAGAAGAGGAGATAGAATGGATCTGAAGGGAGAAAAGAAATGAATTCCAAAGCAGAAAGGTCAGAGGGTTTATGTTTTGGGCTGGTAGTAAACAGAGCCCAAGCCTACTTGCATAAACGAACAAAGCAATACTGATGAGCAAATGACAAAAAAGTAGAGATAGATCTGACAGAAAAGCAACATAGATCTAACTTAAGAAAGATCTAATACACATAACACATCCATTGAGCACAAAGTCTTAATTTCTATATTAATATTTTCTGTTTACAAAAAGTACAAAGCCTTTTCCTTCTCACTTCTATTTTTCATCTAAAAAATGTCCACCCTGAATACAACAAATATCCAAGTATATATAGAAGGAGAAGGAGAAAGAAGGCAAAAAGAAACCAACAACTAATTACAAAATATCTAAAAGTCAACTGTTGACTTTGGGCAATTTGGTGGATGACAACATCCCATGGTGCAACATGGATGATGTCATCATTTGTGCCAACAAACTTTTAAATACTTTACAAAAAAGGGGAACAATCCTAGGAGGAAGGAGCCTATTCGTCATCATCCCGTGGCTGGAAGGGAGTATCTTGCTTCTGCTCAGGAGAGGAAATATGAAATTGAGCATGATACTCCATGAATTTGCTAATCATCGGTTGAAGTTGATCCTGAGCAGGACCCTTGGTGTGATCACTGATGACTTCACAAGTCTCCCATTCATCTCTGAGTCTTTCTAGGAGCTTGAAGTATTCATTACCTGCCTCCATCAGGTATCCAACAAAATCACGGCAGGCCAGAAGGTTGTTGATAGATTCTACATCAAAAGTCACTTCTGACCCTAACCCTTGTGACGCGATCTCCTTAAAGATCTGAATAGTGTCATCTACCTTCCTCAAGGCGTATGATGGGGTGAGCAAGCCTGGAGACATCCTTAGGATGATCTGCTCCATTTGATGCATTGCATCCAAGGCTTCCTCCTTGATTTTATCAATTTTCTCCAAGATGAATTCCATCTGATCAACCCGATAGTCCAAAGCAGCAAGGAATTTGTTGGGTGCTCTGGGGTGATCGAAGATGCCAAATTTCACTAAGTCATCGACTGGGTAGTCGAGCATCTTCTGGAATGTCTCATGTTGTAACCTAGCATGGTCCAACTCTTCAGAGATAGGTCCCACAATCACCTAGAGTTCCTTGTTAGCCTGATCAATATTCTGATATAGCTCTGTGAACTTTATGATTACTTCCTCACTATCCTTGAGGATCTGGTCTCTCCAGGTGGATACTGCCATACCTTTCTCACCAATCTTGGCATACTCATTTATCTTTTCCTAGCTAAGGGCCTCAGGAGTTTCAGTGGCAGTTGTAGGAGGTGCACTGCCCATTTTCTGCAGGGCTTGGAGAAGATGTCATGTTCTATTCTTTCAGTATCCTCTTCTCTTCCTTTGCCTCCTGAAGCTTTTTGCAAAGGGCATCCACTACAGATAGGGCCTCTCCTTGTAGGCTTTCTGAGGATGTTCCCATCATGACCTGTGTCACTGTATAATCTGTAGGAGACATATCCTTTTTGTCCTTTGTGGGATCAGGGTATGCGATCTCCATTACCCTTTCACCTGAAGCACTCTGAGAGAAGCAGGTTATCAGCTTTTGCTTCTTAGCTCCTTTTGTTGGAATGACGGAGAAGTCCATAGGTGCAATGGGGAATTTCCTCTTATGCTGGCTCAGGTGCTTGGAGATCCATTCTGGACTTAAGGGAGTGGGACCAGAGGGAGAAGAGGGAACGGAGGTAGAAGAAGGAGCAGCTACAGTGAACTCGGGGAAATGTGTCAAGATGCTTGGTGGTGGCATTGATAAAGAAGCTAAATCTCCAATGCTCATAGGGGTAGGAGTCACTGTAGGAGAGGAAACCATGGGGGTGGAAGGGATCTGAGAGATGAGGGAAGAAATACTGGGGATGAGGGAAGAGAAGATGGAGGAAGAGGAAGGGGGAACAATAGAAGATGGGGGAGAAGACACAACCAAAGGAGTGGTTGCTTGAGTGATGTGAGAAGGGGAAGGAGGAGTGGGAGATGGGATGGTGGGAACTTTAGTAGTTACAACAGTGGAAACATCCTGAGTGGGTGTGCCCATTGGAACACTTACCGCCTGTTCTTTTTCAGGGGAGACCAGGCTTACTACCTACTCTTGGGCGGTGGAAGGAGGACTCTCAAGAACTTGCTCCTGAGCAGTGCTTGATTCTCCTTCTTTGTCTTTCCCTTTGCCCTTTGGAAAAATTTTTGGCTTAGTAAATGCATCACCCAAAGGAGACATGGTGAAGTCTACCCCAAGGTAGATGAGACCATTTTTCCTGCACCAATGCTCTGTGTGCTGTAGAGTGCCCTTAACCCTCTCCTCAATAGTCTGAGGTGCCCTTGTTCTATCAATCTCAGGAAATGGCCAATTGTCCCCATCCGTATCTAGATAGACCTGATCAACTTCTTGATCAGTCATTTGGAAACCTTTCGGGACAATGGCCACACCATACTGGATGATCTCTGCTAGGGCCAGGTAGGAGTGATCCTTTCTCCTGAGCTCGACCTCATGATACAGATCGATATAGATATCTTTGATTTGTGGGACGTGGATTGGATCGAGCTTTTCCCTTGGGAAGCAATTACAAGGATCAAAGGTTGGCCTTGCCAGGAAATTGTGTTTCAAGTTAAGCAACTCCAGTTCTGTAAACATTTCCTGGGCTTTGGTGTGAGAAGTGTAGGTGTACCTACCCACTGTGAGGGGGAATGGAGTTCCACCCTTCTTTCTTTTCAGGCACTTCTCATGGTATGTGATAAGCTGTCTGGACAGCTCCAATAGGATCAATTTTGGTCCCGCATACCTTGGTAACTTGGTGGGCTCCCCCAAGAAGTTGGTAGCTCTGAGATAAGTGAAAGTGGGGAATTGTTAAATAACACTCCCCACTTCTCTATGGTAGTCACTATGCTCTTGGTCATCTGACCGTGAGTCATATTGGGCCTCAATAGGTAGATGATGCCGTAGAAGAAGGCATCATTGATCTTGCTGAATTGTGTGATGCTATTTTCCAGTCTCAACTCTGGATAATATTCATATATTTTTACTTGGGGCCACACCCCACATCGACTTAGCACTGGATAGTCTCTTTCTGAGGTAGCAGTGTAAACCACGTAGGAGTTCATGTAGAACCTCCCCATTGTTGAGAGTTGTTGAAGTTGCTCAGAGATAGTGCTGCTGATGATCTCCACCCATTCAAAACGTTGATCAGGAACATTTTTGCTCATGGTTTCTAGATACCTGAGCATCCATTTGTGAAAATAATGGGCATCAGGAAGCCCAAACACCCTACTCAGGAAGGTAATGGTGTCACTCAGCTCCTCCGAGAAGTCACTGCGATGAATAACCTATGGCCACCTGGTTATTACCTTCTTGTTCTTCAGGTACACTTCGTTCATGAGCTGCATGCATTTTTCCTCATTCTCATCCCATGCTTTTATGCAGTCTTCTTGGCTTATTGCCACAAAGTTTCCGGTGGTGGGGAATACCTAACATGATTTCAAAATTTCAGGCAGTGAGGTTGATTATAACCTCGCCCTTTTCATTCTTGACACACCTTGTGTCCTTATTGTAGCAGTGGGCCACCACCATCATGAATTCATTGTTTACCGCACTCACGGGAATTCCCCCAGTGAAATGTAAACCACTTCTGACCAATTTTTCCATCCATGGACTACCTGTGACCATCCTGGTTCTGGCCCAGAAGTCCTCCATATCAATGTGACCAAGTTCCGAATCTCTGATGTCTAAGTCACATTCTGCAAGGGACTCGGGCATCCTGACCCTTTGGTATTTGTACTTCATTTCTTCTTCTGTGAGTTTGGCCTTACCCTTAGACTTGGTTGGCCTCTTACTTGATGAAGACATATGTGAATCTGGGTTCAGCTGCTGATCTGCAAGAAGAAGGAGGGAAGTCCATCACAGAAGAGCCATGTTAGTTGTTAAATCATCCATCAAAGCTTTACAGAATGAAAATTTATCAATTTACAAGCTTCTGGGCACAAGGCGCAGTTTTATTGTAGGCTGCAGGGTCAGAAAAGCAAGGCACACTGCTGGAGAGTGTTGCATGGAAGAAAATAGTGCAAAGGGGCACAAGGCATAGAAAAACTATACACAACATTCAGTGTTGGTGTCAAAGGATGTGCGCCTGCACCATATGAAGGGTTTAAACTGGGTGCAAATTATTTTGGTGTTGTAAGGTTTCAGGATGCGCCATTGGCGCAGATGTGATACATGTTGCATATAGTTATGGTGCGCCAAAGGGGCATATATTCAAATGGTGTATCACTGAGTTAAGATGTGCCAGTTCTTAGCTTTGGCGCGGTGCAGGAAGAGTCTACATGACATAAAATGCTGGTGTAGCTGGAATTGCGCTTGCGCCTGTGTTAGGGTTTTTAGAGTTTCATAGGGCACAGGGAGGATGCATGCTGTAGACAGGGACAGTACACCTCTTAGCACGACTGTGTTTTATGCAATAGTAATGGCATCTGCACTAAAGAAAAGTAGTGTGCCTTCAGATGGCGATAACTTTTAGATTTTTTCTCTTTTGGACAGGTTTGTGGTTTTTGGCCTCTTTCAGGATAGATTTTGACAATGAGGGGAAAAGAGCAAAGAGGATTCTGGATTCATTTTCAAGACAAAAGCCCTCCAAGCCAGCAGATCTAGAAGGAGGGTAAAACCAGTTTTGGGGGGGAGAGTTGACTACAAAATGGGTCAGAGGTTGTGTTTTATTTCTTAGGTTTAATTTCTTTGTTTTTAACAACCCCTAAAAACAATATAGAAAACCCACATACAATCACCACAAGAAAAGAAAGGACCACTTACCAGGAATATATAGGATGGAAGAAATGATACGGGGTCCACAAATGTGATGTAAAGTGACATGGGGATGACAATAGCACTGACAGGTGTAGAGAAAATAACTTTTTCATGTGTTTTCAATCATGAAAATGATAGGTCGGATGCGCCTATTTATAGCAAAAGGTGTAATAAATGTGCCACCAACTTTTTGGTCAGGTGCACCAAAACAGATGACAACATGAAAATATTTGTGCCATTGGCGCAGATTTGGGACTGTCGACATTGCCTTTTTAGCACTTTGGCACACCATTCAAGGGTGCAACAATTTTAGTGTCGACAGGGTGGCGCATGCGCCTCGGCATAGGTTTGAAAGGCGCATCATGGGAAGGCGCAACATTTGGAATGTCGACAGTCCAAAGGATGCGCCAAAGGAATAGAAGGGGGCACAAATTCATTTGTTGTTGCATGAATAAAATCTGTGCCCAGCCAAAAAAAGGACCAAATGACTAAGTTTGAAAAACTAGATTCTCCGGAAAGGGATTTTATGCCATTCTGAATGCTAAGGGACCTTGGCGGGGAACCGAAACAAAATTTTGGTATGGTTACCTATAAAATTGCCCTCGTCAATTTTACAGGATAACAACTGGCTCTTTCTGGGGACTATCTTTGAGCAAAGCTTAAGGGTAGAGAATCCCAGATCAACATGTGCCTATCCATTGGGTTACAGAGTCAAAAACAAGGGCGATGACAAAAAGGAAAACACACAACCAACAAAAGCAAACACATGACAAAAACAAACACACAACTAAAGAAAACTGTACAAAGAAGAGAGCAAGCTCTACTTCCTGAATATTTTGAGATGTTACCTGCTATAGGGAAGCAAGAGCTCAATTCCATCTAGATATGAGAGATAGAAGCTATTCTCTCTGTTGAGCCGCTTGATCTTGAAAGGCCCTCTCCATAGAGAATCAAATTTTCCATGCATGCCCTTTGGCTCTCTTCACTTGTCCCATAAAAGGATGAGATCTCCCACCTGAAAATCTCTCTGCTTGGCCTTTTTATCGAACAGTCTCTTGACTTGATTCTGATGTTTGGTGATCCTGTCGACCACTCTCACTCTCTTTTCTTCAAGCTCTGTTAGATACATGACCCTTTTTTCAAGAGAATTTTGGAAAGTCTCATCTTCGATCGCTTGTGCCAAGCGCAGGGCAGGAAGTTCCACAGAAATGGGAAGCTCAGCATCGATTCCATATAATACTTGAAAAGGTGACATACCGAGAGACCTCTTTGGAGTAATACGGTCTTCCCACAAATCATCATATAATGACTTGTGCCAGGACCGTTGGTTCTCATCGACTAGCTTCTATATGATGGTCACTAAGTTCTTATTACTGGATTCTGCCTGACCATTTCCCTGGGGGTAATAATCTGAGGCATGGGCCAAGGTTATCCCATGTTCATAGAAAAAACTGATAACTTCCTGTGAGGAGAAGTTGGAAGCATTATCAAAAATGATCTTGTGTGGAATGCCAAATCTTACAATGATAATTTCTTTGATGAAGTTGCAAACAATTTCAGAGGTGGCATTCTTAACAGGTATGGCCTCCACCCATTTGGTGAAGTAATCTGTTGTTATTAGTACATAACTATGTCTGGCACTTGATTGGGGATGTAGTGCTCTGATAAATCAATTCCCCATTGCCTGAATGGTTCGTCAATAATGACCGGCCTGAGGGGAAAAGTAGCCAATTTTGGTTTGCCAACAAACTGTTGGCAGAGCTCACATTTTGCTACCCAGGTGGCTGTATCCTGAAATAGCATTGGCCAATAGTACCTAGCCTGGATGATCTTATGTGCTATGATGAAAGAGGAAAAGTGACCACCACAGGCTGAGTCATGAAAGATTTCTAGTAATTTTACCTGTTGCGGCTTGTCAACACATCGCAAGAAGACACCATCAATACCGTGTTTGTATAAACCGTCATCCCAGATGACATATCTAGCTGCCCTGAGTTTTACAGTCTGCTTTTCCTTTGAAGTTAGATGAGCTGGGCACTCACCATAAGTGAGAAAGAAAGTGATATCAGAATACCACTCGTCACTAGTCGCAACAAATAGAACCATTGGTAAAGAATCAGCTTTCTCTAGCTGGCCTTGTGTTCCATCGAAGCAATCATCTTTTTATTTAGGGACCTCTGAATCTTTGTTCTCAGCCATAAGTTGACATTGGCCCTTGCGTCTTACCAGCTTGGTTGGTTTTATGTCTAGATCATACTCCTGGACCTTTGTGATCCAATTCCCTCATAAGCTTCCTAACTCCTGTTGAGTTAGGATAGACTTGACTGCTGTGTCAGGAACCACCACTACTGTATGAGAGTTTAGGATGTAATACCGGAAGTTCTTGACTGCTTTGACAATGGCGAAGGCGTGCTTTTCCAACTGAGACATCTTCAATTCATGAGGCTTGAGAGGAGAGCTCATGAACATGATTGGAGATTCAACATCCTCAGAGTTCTTTTGCATTAAGATGGCTGATACAGTATGTGCAGATGCATAACTGTACATGATAAAATCCTTGGAGAAGTCAAGACATACCACGATAGGTGCATGAGCAACAGAGGCTTTTATATCCTTGAATGACGCCTTTCCTTCTTCACTCCACCAGAAATTTTGTGACCCCTTCATCATATTTGATATGTGTCGAGTCTGCTCAGCGAAGTCAGGGACGAAGCGTCTAAGAAAATTCACCTTTCCGAAGAAAGAGTGAACACTGGTCTTGCTTGTGGGTAAGGTAAGGCTCTGAATAGCCTTAACCCTTTCGACATCTATTTTTGTCCCTTCCTTACTGACAACATGTCCCAACAACTTTCCTTCAGTGACCCCGAAAATAGACTTTTTTGGATTTAAGGAGATCCCGTGTTCCTGGCATCTAATCAATACTTGCTCCAAATGATCACAATGATCATTTCGTTATTTAGAGAACATAGTTAAGTCATCTAAATAAACTACGATGACCTTTCCCATCATACCTTTGAATGCAAAGTCCATTGCTCACTGAAAGGTGGCACTAGCATTGGTCAAGCCAAAAGGCATCCTACCATAGGCAAATGTGCCCCAGGGGGTAGTGAATGTTGTTTTGAATCGGTCTTCAGGTGATACTTCAATCTGATTATAGCCCGAAAAACCATCAAGCATGGACAACATTTTTGAACCAGTTACTGCCTACAGAACTTGATCCATTATGGGAAGCGGGTAGTTGTCCTTCAAGGACACCTGATTCAGGTTGTGAAAATCTACGCATATGCATATCTCACCATTCTTCTTTCGTACTGGCATGATATTTGCGACCCAGGTACTAAAATGGATAGGAAAAATTATCCTTACATCTAGTATCTTTTGTATTTCCTCCTGGATGGTACCTGAGATCTTGGGATTGTAGTGCCTCTGTTTCTAACGAAAAGGTTTGACATCTTCTTTCAACGGGATGTCATGTTGAACATCCTTTGGCCTGAAATACTTTAGATCGGCATAAGACCATGCCAATACGTCCATATATTTCTTCAGCAATTTGAAAAACTTTCACTTTTCTTCGGGTGTGCAACATTTTCTGATGTTCACAAACTGCGGATGTTCCGTAGTACCCAGATTAACCGATTCGGTCTCTAGAGAGGAGTTAGGATCATCTTGTCATTTCTTCCTAACAAAATGATCATGTTTGTCAAATAATCATTCCAGAGAGACTAAGCCTTTTGGGATTTAATTTCCTTTGAGCTGACATATGCCATCACCTCCTTTTGATTTGTTTGCTTGATCAGTGACATATTCACGGCATGCAGAAGTAGATCCTTCAAAATGAAGCTCGCTGAAATTCTCTGCCTTCTCTAGAAAGGTAATAAGTTGATTGTCATTGTTGAATACCTACCAGTGCTGAGAATTGTTTGGCATGCTTGGGCGGAAGACTACCTCAATGGTATATGTGCCTATTTTCAACCCTGGGTGAAGGAGCATGAGAGACGTTGAGATGGCCAGTGAATCGGCCATGTCATTTTGAGCTCTTGGAATGAATTTTATTGAGAAGGCGTCAAATTCCTCAATGTTGTCCCATACTACGTTGCGGTAATGCCTGAGCCTTTCATTCTTTACTTGGTATATTCTTTTTACTTGATTTACGACTAGCTCGGCATCGCCCTGTACTTTTAGGTTCTTGATTCCCCTTTCTTTTGCAACTTGCATGCCAAGTAGCAAAGATTCATATTCAACAGTATTATTCATATTGAAAAACTACAACTTGAAAGAGAGAGGAAAAATCTCCTCCTCAGGAGATATTAACACAGCTCCAGCACCGCATCCGCTAGTTGCACAACTGCCATCAAACTACAATGTCCAAACCTTGTTAAGGTCTTCTTCCTGGACGAGAATGTCCATTTTATCAGACTCAGTAGATAAGAAGTAGTTCCCCATCCCTAATGATTCGAAGAGAATTTGGGCTTTGGGGTCGTCAGAATTGGTGACCAAATACTTCTTTTGCGATTCAGGCTCCAATGTCTGCATTACACCCTTGACGGGGATTCTGGCTTTGGACCAGTCCATATAAATCTCTCCACCAACTTCTTTGTAAAAGCTCCTTCCTAGTAGAATTCCATATGCTGCAGGGATATCAGCAACGAGGATGGTCATCTTTACTCTTTTCTCTGGGAATGCCACAAAGGTGAACTGTGCGTCTTTGATTTGATCAATCAATGGAACCTATTTGGTTTCCATGGAGTAACATCTGCTGAAAGGCTTGGTAAGAGTGAGGCCCAAAGCATGGGTGACCTTTGCTGGCATGACATTATCGGAAGCCCTGGAATCAATTATGCAGTTGCTTAGCTTGTGACCATTGATTAGGAGGGAAAGATAAAAAGGTTCAATTTTTCCTAACATGGAAGTCGAGGCCACATTTATGTGAGATGCAGGAGGAGTGGAAAGGATTCCTTTCAGGGAGACATGAGAAGTTACGGCAGCTTGGCTTTGGATATATTCAGTCAATCTTACAAGTTTCTCAGGGTTTGACTGAAGATATTCATCCTCAGACATTTGACTCTTGATTTTTTTAGCATGATCGATTATGTCAAATGTGACAAAGGGTTGCATTGATAAGGGAATGAGTCCTTCAATTCACATTGGAGGGGTAGGGTTACTGGTCTTTATGGGACTAGAAGAAGGCTGATTTGGAGGAGAGATGGGGAAAAATATTTTTTTGTAAAAGACTTAATAGGAGGTTGAGTAGGAAGAGGATTACCTCTTTTAGCAATGGTTGGAGGCGTGTTTGACACAACCTTCTCTTTTTGTATCCTGGCAGCAACTTCTACTTCTTTTCCTTGAGAGCGGGTGAAAACAACATATGACTGCCTGCTTGCATACTCTTGGGTACCCTCTTCTTCATCAGATTCCTCATCTTCAAATTCCATATATCTAATTGTAGAGTCACTAGTTGGTTCACTGACATCTTGATCATTTCCACCTGGGGATGAAGGTTCTTCATAATTTTGCTCCTCTTCTTCTACCTCGACTAGGGCATTGATTGGAGGGGCCTCAAGTGCCAAACACGGAGCAGTTGTAGGAAAATGTGGCCTTTGTGGGGCATTGTTGGAAGTGAAATTTCTCGTGGGATATCCTAGTATGATGTGCTAGGAGAAGCTTGAGCCAATTGCTTCTTCAATGCGAGCAAGTTGTTTTCCATCTTCTGGAATGCCGGATCTGATGAAGTGGCTTGAGAAGGAGTTGAAGCTTTGGGTTTGGATAGCTCTCATTTTAATTCACCAGATATAAGTAGGTTGTCCTCTATCTGAATGGCAAAATCCTGAGTGAGAACCAAAGTGGTAATTTGTTCTTATAAGAGCAAGAAACTTACTCTTGAGCTCATGGTGTTTACAAAGAAACACTTTTGATTTTCTGGTGTTGGCAGCATGGCAGGCGGCACACGGTTAATTAGTGAATTGAAATGAGTGATAAAATCACGCATGGTTTCATTGACTTCCTTCTTTAGGTGAGTGATCTTTGAAAATAATGCAAACACGTCCTCTGAAGGCTTATACCTTTCTTCAAATGCAATTCATAACATGGCCCAACTAGTGATAGATCCGGCTGACAAATGTTGGAACCATTCTGCTGCAGGTCCTTGCAAGGTCTCTAGAAAGAGGCGTACTGATACATCTTCATGGGTCACATCTAGGATGCTGCATGACATGATGAACATAGATATATGTGAATCCATGCTTTGGTTTCCACTCCCATCAAATCTGGGGAAATTCTTTCAATTTCTATGAGGGAGTGTGTGAACAGGATGTGGTAATGCAAGAGGGCCCATAGTGTTTCCCCATGGTACTGCCATTTGAAAAACTAGAAAGAGGAAGTGAGCTGGAAGTGTGGTTCCACTGAGCAACAAAGCACTACAAAGGGATGTGGAGTCTCCTGGTGAAAAATGGTTCTTTCGTGGAGGTGAGACACTCCTGGCTGACCGATCAGCTGAACTCAGCGATGAGAAGCATGCTGGTGTAATACTGAAGTTGTGCCTTTGAAGTAGATCAAAAATAGGATCAACTTCTCCATGAGCTCTCCTGCTACGAGTAAATGGTTCACCCGCCAGTGTACCTCTCAAATCTGTAAAGTTTTTAGAGTAGATTTAAAAACTCTTTTTGGTTGTACTTGCTGATTTTCTGATTTTTTTTGACAAAAATCAGCAGCATGTACTTTTCTAAATATTTAATTTTATACTTCTTTTGAAAATATAGTGTGGTTTAATGACAAATATTAATGAGGATAAAATGATGGTTTAACTTTGCAAGCTGATTTTCGGATCTTAGAGTTGACTTTTGCAAGGGTTTGAAATTTTTTGTAAAACTGTCAGAATCTCAGATCTACGGAAATATACGGGTTTTTGTAAAAACTCAGCAAACTAAAGATCTCTAACTAGCCCAGATCTATGGATCTCTGAAGAAAATTTTCAGTTTGGATCACTTTTGCAAAAAATTTAGATTTTAAGCAAGAAGTTAAGATTTGTAAATAGGTAGTGACTTTTGCAACTTTATCTATTTTCTTAGTTACCTTAGCAACCTTAAAAACTATTAGTGTCTTTTAACTAACACAACACTCACATAGATTTGTTCGATCCCCAGTAGAGTCACCAAAAACTGTTGGTCTGAAAATATTTCGGGAGGGCAGATCTATGGATAGATGAGCCAACAGTGTGCAGGGCATAGCCCCTCTTTGAGACAACAAAGTGAAACTAGTTTATTGCTATTCTACCAGTAGGAATCTGCGTAAGTCCTATAGTATTCTACCTTCAGGGGTTTGGGATCTCATCCCAGTTGGGGTATTTCCAGCTGTGAGTAGAAAATAATGAAGGGAGAAGAGGAGATAGAATAGATCCGAAGGGAGAAAAGAAATGAATTCCAAAGTAGAAAGGTCAGAGGGTTTATGTTTTGGGCTGGTAGTAAACAGAGCCGAGCCTACTTGCATAAACGAACAAAGCAATACTGATGAGCAAATGACAAAAAAGTAGAAATAGATCTACAGAAAAGCAGCATAGATCTAACTTAAGAAAGATCTAATACACATAACACATCCATTGAGCACAAAGTCTTAATTTTTGTATTAATATTTTATGTTTACAAAAAGTACAAAGCCTTTTCCTTCTCACTTCTATTTTTCATCTAAAAAATGTCCACCCTGAATACAACAAATATCCAAGTATATATAGAAGGAGAAGGAGAAAGAAGGCAAAAAGAAACCAACAACTAATTACAAAATATTTACAAAATATCTAAAAGTCAACTATTGACTTTGGGCAATTTGGTGGATGACAACATCTCATGGTGCAACATGGATGATGTCATCATTTGTGCCAACAAACTTTTAAATACTTTACAAAAAAGGGGAACAATCCTAGGAGGAAGGAGCCTATTCATTGTTTTCCTGCGGCTGGAAGGGAGTATCTTGCTTCTGTTCAGGAGAGGAAATATGAAATTTAGCACGATATTCCATGAATTTGCTAATCATCGGTTGAATTTGATCCTGAGCAGGACCCTTGGTGTGATCGCCGATGACTTCACAAGTCTCCCGTTCATCTCTGAGTCTTTCTGGGAGCTTGAAGTATTCATTACCTACCTCCATCAGGTATCCAACAAAATCGTGGCAGGCCAGAAGGTTGTTGATAGATTCTGCATCAAAAGTCACTTCTGACCCTAACCCTTGTGACGCGATCTCCTTAAAGATCCGAATAGTGTCATCTTCCTTCCTCAAGGTGTATGATGGGGTGAGCAAGCCTAGAGACATCCTTAGAATGATCTGCTCCATTTGATGCATTGCATCTAAGGCTTCCTCCTTGATTTTATCAATTTTCTCCAAGACAAATTCCATCTGATCGATCCTATAGTCCAAAGCAGCAAGGACTTTGTTGGGTGCTCTGTGGTGATCGAAGTTGCCGAATTTCACTAAGTCATCAACTGGGTAGTGGAGCATCTTCTGGAATGTCTCATGTTGTAACCTAGCATGGTCCAACTCTTCAGAGATAGGTCCTGCAATTGCCTAGAGTTCCTTGTTATCCTGACCAATATTCTAATATAGCTCTGTGAACTTTACGATTACTTCATCACTATCCTTGAGGATCTGGTCTCTCTAGGCGGATACTGCCATACCTTGCTTGCCAATCTTGGCGTACTTGTTTATCTTTTCCTGGCTAAGGGCCTCAGGAGTTTCAGTGGCAGTTGTAGGAGGTGCACTGCCAATTTTTTGTAGGGCTTGGAGAAGATGTTATGTTCTTTCATGATCCTTTCTCATCATGACCTCCTGATGTTTTTGCAAAGGGCATCCACTGTAGATAGGGCCTCTCCCTATAGGCTTTCTGAGGACGTTCCCATCAGACCTCACTGTATAATCTGTAACCTTTGTGGGATCGGGGTATGCAATCTCCATTACCCTTTCACCTGAAGCACTCTGAGAGAAGCGGGTTATCGACTTTTGCTTCTTAGCTCCTTTTGTTGGAATGACAGAGAAGTCCATAGGTGCAATGGGGACTTTCCTCTTATGTTGGCTCAGGTGCTTGGAGATCCATTCTGGACTTAAGGGAGTGGGACCAGAGGGAGAAGAGGGAACAGAGGTAGAAGAAGGAGCGGCTACAGTGAACTCAGGGAAATGTGTTGAGACGCTTGGTGGTGGCATTGATAAAGAAGCCGAATATCCAACGCTCACAGGGGTAGGAGTCACTGTAGGAGAGGAAACCGTGGGGGTGGAAGGGATCTAAGAGATGAGGGAAGAAATGCTTGGGGACAACTCCGTGAGGGAAGAGAAGATGAAGGAAGAGGAAGGGGGAACAGTAGAAGATGGGGGAGAAGACACAACCAAAGGAGTGGTTGCTTGAGTGATGTGAGGAGGGGAAGGAGGAGTGGGAGATGGGATAGTGGGAACTTCAGCTGTTACAGTAGTGGAAACATCCTGAGTGGCTGTGCTCATTGGAACACTTACCACCTGTTCTTTTTCAGGGGAGACTAGGCTTACTACCTACTCCTGGTGGTGGAAGGAGGAATCTCTAGAATATACTCCTGAGCAGTGCTTGATTCTCCTTCTTTATCTTTCCCTTTGCCCTTTGGCAAGTGTTTTGGCCTAGCAGGTGCATTGCCCAAAGGAGACGTGGTGAAGTCTACCCCAAGGTAGATGAGACCATTTTTTCTACACCAATGCTCTGTGCACTGCAGAGTTCCCTTAACCCTCTCCTCAATAGTCTGAGGTGCCCTTGTTCTATCAATCTCGAAAAATGGCCAATTTTCCCGTCCGTATCTAGATAGACCTGATCAACTTCTTGATCGGTCACTTGGAAACCTTTCGGGACAATGGCCACACCATACTGGATGATCTCTACTAGGGCCAGGTGGGAGTGATCCTTTCTTCTGAGCTCGACCTCGTGATACAGATCGATATAGATATCCTTGATCTGTGGGATGTGGATTGGATCGAGCTTTTCCCTTGGGAGGAAATTGCGAGGATTGAAGGTTGGCCTTGCTAGGAAATTATGTTTCAAGTTAAGAAACTCCAGTTCTGTAAACATTTCCTGGGCTTTGGTGTGAGAAGTGCAGGTGTACCTACCCACCATGAGGGGGAATGGAGTTCCACCCTTCTTTCTTTTTAGGCACTTCTCGTGATATGTGATAAGCTGTCTGGATAGCTCCAATAGGATCAACTTCGGCCCTGCATATCTCAGTAACTTGGTGGGCTCCCCCAAAAAGTTGGCGGCTCTAAGATAAGTGAAAGTGGGGAATTACATAAATAACGCTCTCCACTTCTTTGTGGTAGTCATTATGCTCTTGGTCATCCTGACCATGAGTCATATTGGGCCTCAATAGGTAGATGATGCCATAGAAGAAGGCATCATTGATCTTGCTGAATTGTCTGATGTTGTTTTCCAGTCTCAACTCTAGATAATATTCATATAATTTTACTTGGGGCCATACCCCGCATCGACTTAGTGCTAGATAGTCTCTTTCTGAGGAAGCGGTGTAAACGACAGTAGGAGTTCATGTAGAACCTCCCCATTTTTGAGAGTTGTTGAAGTTTCTCAGAGATAGTGCTGCTGATGATCTCCACCCATTCAAAACCTTGGTCAGGAACGTTTTTGCTCATGGTTTCCAGATACCTGAGAATCCATTTGTGAAAATAATGGGCATCAGGAAGCCCAAACACCCTACTCAGGAAGGTAATGGTGTTACTCAGCTCCTCCGAGATGTCACTACAATGAATAACCTACGGCCACTTGGTTATTACCTTCTTATTCTTCAGGTACAATTTGTTCATGAGCTGTATGAATTTTTCCTCGTTCTCATCCCATGATTTTATGTAGTCTTCTTGGCTTATCGCCACAAAGTTCCGATGGTGGGGGATACCTAGCATGATTTCAAAGTGTTGGTCAATGAAGTTGATTATAACCTCACCCTTTTCATTCTCGACACACCTTGTGTCCTTATTGTAGCAGTGAGTCACCACCATCATGAATTCATTGTTTAAAGTGCTCACGGGAATTCCCCCAGCAAAATTTAAACCACTTCCAATCAATTTGTCCATCCATGGACTGCCTATGACCATCCTGGTTTTGGCCTAGAAGTCCTCCATATCAATGTGACCAAGTTCCTAATCTCTGATGTCTAAGTCACATTCTGCAAGGGACTCGAGCATCTTGACCCTTTGGTATTTGTACTTCATTTCTTCTTCTGTGAGTTTGGCCTTACCCTTAGACTTGGTTGGCCTCTTACTTGATAAAGACATATGTGAGTCTAGGTTTAGCTGCTGATCTACAAGAAGAAGGAGGGAAGTCCATCACAGAAGAGCCATGTTAGTTGTTCAAATCATCCATCAAAGCTTTACAAAATGAAAACTTATCAATTTACAAGCTTCTAGGTGCAAGGCGCAGTTCTATTGCAGGCTGTAGGGTCAGAAAAAGCAAGGCGCACTACCAGGAGAGTGTTGCATAGAAGAAAATAGTGCAAAGGGGCACAGGGCGCAGAAAATACTACATGCAACCTTCAGTGTTGGTGTCAAAGGATGTGTCCTACACCATATGAAGGATTTTAAGACTGGGTGTAAATTATTTTGTTTTTGCAAGGTTTCAGGATGCACCATTGGTGCAGATGTGATACATATTGCATATATTTATGGTGCGCCAATGGCACATATTGAAATGGTGTATGAATTTATTA
>CM034157.1:251864381-251905512 GCA_019776745.2 Taxus chinensis | reverse complement strand
AATTTGCAAAGAAATCAATATCTCCATACATACAACATCCTATGGAACAAAATTGATTTATATAGGCATGATTTTATTTCTCCTCTAAACCATCAAATTTAAATCATGTTAGACTAAAGGGTGGATAATATAGACACCATAAAATCATGAAACCATTATTACATAATGAACTTTTAGAATTGTTTCTTTTATGAGAGCCTTATATAGCATTATAAGTGATTTAATGACATGTGGTCTTGTATTGTCTTTTTGTGTGGTCTATTTCTTGATCTACGATTTCTTCTTACACTTCATGTCACTTGGCTCACTATGTCACAAATATATATATTGATATTTTAAGGGACATTATTTTATTTGAGTACATGGATAATAACATCAAGTGGGAAAGAATTGTCATTTGATACTATCCAGAAGTGCATTGTAGTGTCGTACGGCTTATTGTCTACGATTTTCACCATTTGGTTCCTATTTTACCATTGTTATGATACATCTTTCATTTTGTGGGCCACATTTGTGTTCCTTTAGGTGATAATTTCAAATTAATTGGATATTACATATACAATATTCTTAGTACATCTAATTTAGACAACACTATCAAGTATGTAACTACAAGCACTATTCCATAGGGCATTACAAGGGAAATTGTTTCGAAACAATAAGTCTACAAGTATGTTATTCTAAATTTAAGAGTGTTTGACATATGAAGTATATTTAGCAAGACTATGTTGATCATGTCAAACATAAGGGGAAAAAATTGGAGAGGTAACTCTAGAACTACATTAATTCCTTAGCGAGAACTAGGAGAACTACATGAAGTTCAATGCCCTCACTTAGGAAATGAAGAGCATTGTTTTTTATAATCAACAAGGGATTGAACTACAAAGGCTAGTCCAACTCAATCAAACAACCCATGTATATAAGGACATAGATGAAACAAGCCATGACCAAACAAAAGTGCAAAATAGTGCTAATTAACACTAGTGTAAAACAAGATGGAAGTGCCATGCACATTAGTGTTCAATGAGGATCCAAATTTCTATGTAAGAGATGAAGAATATACATCCTTGTCACATACGATCAAGATTTTTTCTAGGCCTAGATAAACTCACAAAGCAATTGAGAAAATCAAACTCAATACTCTATCCATAATTATCTAGCTCCTTGAATGTATTCAATGCATGCAGACTATAACCATAGTTTCTTGTTTTATGTATCTTATGGCAAAACAAATTGAGTAGCTTTATTTTAAAAGTTTCAATCCTAGTTATAGTAATTCCTATTTAGTTTGGGAGTAAACAATTGTATATGTAATTACACTGATAAGAATGTATAGTTGAAAAAGAGGTGGGATGTAGTGTTGTGATCTTGTTCACATTCATCATCCACCTTAAATTTTACATCCATTTTCCTATCATATGGTAAGTGTAACCTTAAAATTTGATGTTCGTATGTGTTCCACCTATACATTTTGCTCTTTTCTTAAAGAAGTCAATGAAAGAATTAGGGTCTCTTTTTTTGTCCCTTGAATAGTTTTTTTCAAGATCTCATACAATGGCACCTTTATGGTTTGTGAAAAATAAATAAAAATCCTATAATTTATATCTTTGAACATATTTTGCATATATGCATTTAAGGTGTTTATATTAATTTTATGAGAAATTATTTTAAGTAATATCATTTTTTTTAATAACTTATGTAAGTTTATTGAGAAGAATATCTTAGTTTGCAATATTCCTCAGAGTAATGTGATATTGTATGTTATATATAATAAGATTGAAACTCTATATGTATTATAGTTGCTAAATACATGATAATAAAACAAGAAGAATGGACAAACAACTACATAAAATAAAAATTGGATCTCCTCATAAATTTTAATCACTTAAATCTCCTCGTAAATATCAATCACATAGTCGGTCCATAATGCATTCATCATGGCTACATAAAATTGCATTTCTTCAATATGTAACTCCCGAAGACAGCAACTGACATTCACTTCATGTATTGCTTTCATTAAATTCATTGTGGACATAATGGAATTCACTGGGCACAAACACTGGGATTAAATAAAAATCACTTCACGTAGCTCTGTAACGCTTTCCCTATACAAGAAGTGGGGCTGCAAATTACCATTATAAATTCCTTACTTTTTCTCATCATGTCACCGCATTAAACGAAGGAAAAAACACAAGCAGACTAGTTCAAAGAAAGAAAAAGGAGTGAAGCCATGGGAGGTTGCGTTTCGACTCCTACATTTCCCACGAAAAAGCAGCAGTTTGAGAATCACACAAATCCGATGAATCATAAGGTTTGCATAAACAAAAAGATATATGTTTTTCTGTTATTGATTGTAGCTAGAATTCTGTACTTCCGACTGCCCATAAGTATTAATGTTTCTGAAATTCTGTGTGCAGAATAAAAGGGATATTAAGAGAGTAATTGAGAAAAATGAAGATGTTGGTGTGGAAGAGGAGTTGGAGTTCTCATTCCCAATCCTAGTATCGTCTAGCCCAGAAAACGATACATGCAAAGCCTGCATCATTTTTGGGCGGGTTAATGTCTAAAATTTTTGTGCTTTAATCAACAGATTTTTGACTGTATAATGTACTTGAGACTGCCATTCATTTTTCTTCATGAAGATAATCTATGACATATGTACCATGTTTAGTTTGTATTTTTGGCTGTTATGATATTTGAATTTAAATGTGTGGTATGGAAATTAGAATAATCCCTCCTATGCAGTGAAGTATGCAGTCCAAAATGCAGTCCTTGATGTAGTAGATAGAAAATATTAGCTCCTTACAGTAGTATGTGCCTCTTGAATTCCTTCCCCCTAATGAGGTTAAATAAAACATGTATATATATGATTCCCTCGCTTACATTTTTTTATTAACAAGTGAAAGGTGGATGAAGAGGATAAAATAAAGCATGAAAGAAAGAACATTTGAAAGGTCACAAAAAGAGGTAAAAAGGACATAAGTGCCTAGAGGTGGCAGTAGCAATTGAGTTCAACTGTCCCTAATGGACAATCTTGTACATCCATAGGATGCTCAAAAGGTTAGATAATGCAATCAAAGCTGAGTAAGATGTCATCTAGTGTGCAAAACTGTAATTTTTCAATTAGAAACAACAAGTAATAAAGATGAAAATGATAAAAGCAATGTCAAAGCAAAGTAAAGAGACCTAATTATTAGTTCTCTTTCTTAGGAATCATGCATATAAATGAAATATTAAGAGGCTATATGTATATGGTAACTGCGTGATTTAGTGACTGCAATGAGCTTTTGATAAGTGCCAAGTGAGTAAATGAGTAGGATTTATTTCTAGTAACATGAATCCAAGGGTAATATTTGTACGGCAACGTGGAAAGGAAAAATAAATTTATAGAAAGATGTCTATTTGATAAATTTACCATTATAATTCTATGGACAGGATCAATCAGGGGATTCTATCCACACTTGATAGTTTCATCCTGTTGGGTAAAAAGTTCACTTAAAGATCTGTACGGGTTTGCATAAGAGATATAAGTTACTTTTGGTCAAAAAAGGTGTTCATGTAGGTGTATTCACATGGTAGTGTCATATTGAAAACCCTAGGATAGTGTAGGATTTTATGTTTGAGCTTGGTTTGTGCACGAAAATATTGTTTAAGGGATATAAGCCAAATCTAACATTATTGAAAAATTCCTATGACATCTCACACCACCCCGAAATAGTGAGTATCATATCTTGAAGTTCTTAATAAATTATCAAATGCACTCTCCTAATCAAGGGGAGTTTTTTTGAATAATGGATTATAATATTTTCTATATCTTAATGTCAAATGCCCAAATTTGGGTATCTACATGTGCTAACTTCTTTCATGAAATATATTTAGCATAATATTTCAAAAACACTCCACATATCATGTGGATCAATCTCATTACATAAGGTATATAATTTGATGCATATTTCTTTAATGTATGGGTTAGGATCTAGATATTCAGTGAAATTTGATGGGAAACCTTGAACACAATTACTAATTAGTTAAATCTGTTGATTTTACCATATTTCATCGAGGATGGTCGGAGGAAGGTTTACATCATGGGGATGTGAGTTAGGGGGTTTCCGTTTGGTATTTTCATTAGGATTTCTCGTTGATATTCTCGTTCTTTATTTCATATATTGAATCTACAAATTACTATTAAACAATTACAAAATAAGTTAAAAAATTTATAAAAATTACTTTAAAAAAATTAAGAAACGTAATAAATTAAATAAAAGCATACTCCCCCTGCCACTATGTTTGTTGTGGCAGCCTAGTTTTTACTTTTGGTTTTCTGGCATTGTTGTTAAGTTAGTTTTTGTCCCTTGGGCTTGATACTTTAGTCTCCTATCTGTCACGGCTAGTTTGTTTGTGGGGTATGCCCTTTACCACCCATATTTTTTGTGGATAGGCTGTAATATTTTATAAAGTAATATAGACCATTTCATCCAAGAAAAAAAAAAACATACTCAAAATAAGGAATGTTAGGGCATATATTAGTTTACTCCACATCAATTTCTATTTGGTTGTTGATTTTATGTGTTATGAGTTTGTTTTATATTTATATGGAAGAGAAATAAATACATGTTGGGGAAAATATTATTTGTTAATAAAGATAAATCTAGGTTCCTATTTTTGATCCTATACTAAAATTATCATCTCTCATATGAGAAATTATTTAGAAAACAAATCAATGTAATTGAATCCATTCACACTTTCATTAGAAAGAGTATGAGGTGCTATAAACGAAACAACCCATTTTTCATTTATTAGGAATAAAATGTTCCTTCTACAAACATATTTATACATGAAAATTATGTTTTTATCAGCATAGATTGAATTTTGGTTAATATTATATTTATTCTTCCTTTAATTTATTCAATTATGCTGAATTTTTCTTACAATTTATAAGGCCATCCCCTCAAATTTAATTGTTAAGAATATCTAGCCTTTACAATGTTTAGCATTATAGCTATTATTTAGAATGAGCCAAAAATGCATCATGTGATATATTTGATTAGCTAAAGAGGTAAAGGCTTGAACTAAGTGAATGAGAAGGTCATAGAAGATTATTAAAGAAAACTCCCTAAGGCTTCAAGAAAATATTTTTGTAAGTAATGTGTAATTACACGAATAATCCAATTAAGTGACATGGAAAACATGAAGATTTTCTTCAAGATCACCTTTTCCGCCATAAATAGGAATCTTGAAAGCAATAGAATTCATAGGAAGCGGATAAGAAGCCACTTCTTGTGCAAGTGGGCTATAAATAAGTTGAGTAGATTCAATGACATGAGAAGAAGTAGAGACACCTTGTTGTATTTTGTAATATTTGATCTTGCAAACTATACTCAAGGTTTTTAGGAGCTTGTGTGCTACCAGAAGAAGAATGCAAGCCAATATGGGTATATGTATGATATGTTGGAATAATATTGGACACATGAATATTCATATTAACATTTTGAGGTGGGATACTCATATTCATAGCAGAAGATGTGAGAACAGACTCAAGAATTGAGGATGTTGGGATATGCTTGAGTTCATCCTGAAAAATATATAGAAGAGAACCAAAATAATGAAAATGTAGATCTGAATATTTGGGAAGGCCAGGGCTATAAGTTTCATATTCATTTTCAGTTCCGTCTCCTTGAGAATGCTTGTGTATATTAGTAAAGATGGTGCAAGAATAATATTAGCAGTATAATATATGTAATCATAAACATAAAAAATAATAATATAGTAATCCTCATAATGGTACGACCTAGTCTTGTTGTGTATGGCCCCATACAAGGATTTAGTGATGAAACAACTAGAGCTTGGGAATGATGCCTAAGGATAAATTGCCACTTTTGATAATTAGTATTTCAAGAATAAATGGTAGAAAATGGTGTAAATATTAACAAGTCATGAAAAACAGAGAATGATATTTCAATGTAGCTTAGAATATGATTTTTTATTTGCATAAGAACCAAGTAAAAATTGACATTGCCAAATGATGAGTTATTCACATTTAGTGTCTCCAACATGCCCATGATCTAGAGTCATTGGGTATGCAATCTCATATTTGAGTGATTCGATCTCTAGAATTAAAGATTGAATTTATTTTCAAAATTCATTTTGCAATACTTAACAAATTATATGTTATTAGTATAATATTTATCACTATTTATAGAGTATATAGGTTGAATATGCAAGCTTGAATACCAACCACCCTTCTTTCTTGTTTATTTAAGGAATGGACCTTATGAGAGATAATGTAGCCATGATATCCAAGAAGATGTTATTTTTTATTTTCATGAGGATGGATCGATACGAAGATGCCTACAAGGGGATGTTATTTGAATATTGATTGTGAAGTTAGCCAATCATGATATAGAAAAACAATAGAAGGCCTACTTCTAATAGCCTCAATAATGTAGATACTATAGCCATAATGACAATCGTTAAGGTGGTAAACCCTAAGGGAATGAGGTTTTCATAGAAAAGGAAAAATATTCTTACATTAATTGAGGGAAATCATTTCGTGGACAAAAAATTCCTGGGAAAAATTTAATCAATAAATGAATGCGCCAAATGATTTTACCCTAATTTAGAAAATGGTTGTTAAAATAAATTTAAAACCTTAATTTAGGATTGGAATCTATAAAAAATTCACATTTAAATTAACATAATTATATTTAATATACATATTTTAATATACAATAAGTAGTTAAAAATTTGATAAATCAAAGAATATGTTAAATATAATAAAATATAAGAGGATGAAGCTTTTATCTTTTGTGTTCTAGAAACTAATTTGAATTGGAACTCGAGGGAACATGTTATAAATATGATAGATTTTATTTTCTTCCAAAATTAGGTCTTTGTCTTCCTCTATATAGAATCACCCAGTGGGATAAAATTATACAAACAAAAGATATCAAGAGTTGCATGGACATCTTTTGCTATAAATAATGGATATATAACTGCACAACTACTTACAATTTCTAAATGTGCTAGCCTAAGTGTTATTTAGTATATGAAATATGTGTAAAAGTTTCCCAAAATATTTTTTCTCTTCTTATTAGACTAGCTTCCTTGAATCTATTGTAAATAAGCATTCAATAGTTTTTGTTGAGATACCACTGCATCAGCTATGTAGCACTACCTTGAAGAAACATCAAATCCACATAGTTCTCCAGCTATTGGAAGTATAATTGTACCATTTTTATCTACATATATGTAGCTCAAAATTTGGTTCTTAAAAATTTGATAATGCTTTATTTGACTTGGATTTCAATGATTTGGTCTTGGTAATGATTTCTCTTTACCTAGTTTAGAGTGTTTCACACTTGTATAAGGGTTTATTCTAGTGTATTCTCTTGAAATATGAAAAATATGTAATCTTATTTTATGTTTGATAGATAGTTCTAGATGAGCTCTTGATAAGTGTCAAGTGAGTAAACAATTGGGGTTTATTTGTATTTATATGACTGTAAGGGTAATATTTTTCCTTAAGGCCGACCCAGAGGGCATAGACACATTCATAAAAAGAGGAATATTTGAAAATTTTACCATTATAAGCTTGTGGAAAGGATCAACAAATGATTCTATACTTAATTGATAGTTTCTTCCAGTGGGGTAAAAAGTTCACTTAATGATCCCTAAGGGTTTTCATAAGGGATATACATTATTTTTGGCCAAAAAAGGTGTTCCTATATGTGTGTGTGCAAATTAATCTTCACGATATTTCAAGCCTTATGATAGTGTAGGATTGTATGTTTGAGTTTTGTTTGTACACAAAACTATTGTATAAGGGATATATAGTTAAACTAATACTAGAAAAAATTCCTTCAACATCTCATACCACCCCAAAGTAGGGAGTATCATATCTATAATTTCTTAATTGAGGATTAAATACACCTTTCTCAATCATAGGGAAGTTTTTCTAAGTAATGACTTATACTCTTTCTAGAGGCTAATGTCACATGAACAAATTTAGGTATATTTACTTGTGTTAAATTCTTTGTAAATGGTGGCTCTGTGATTTGATAATAAGTCATGGAATAACTATAGAACACTCTATTAACAACACTCCATGTATCATATAAATCAATCACATTAGAAAAGGTATTATCATTAGATGGAGGTTCCGGGAATATAATGGTTAGGATTTGGATATTCAGCGAAATGAAATGGGATACCTTAAACACAATTATTTTTTAGTTCACTTTGTTTAATTTTTTCCATGTCATCAAGGATTATAGGAGGAAGGTTTTCATCTTGAGGGTTTGAGTTCATGGGTTTCTTTCTTTGGGAATTTCCTATGGATTTTTGGTTGATGTTCTCATCCATTCTTTCATATATTCATTTTATGAATTACAATTAAAAATTAACAAAATAAGTATACTAAATAAATAAATAATTGTTTTCTTCTAAAAAATTTAAGATTTTTTTTAAAGTGAATAAAAACATACACATAATAATGAACGTTGAAGAATGTCATAATTAATTGTATCTGATAATATTGAGTCTCACGTAAGATTTCAAACTTGTTTTTTCTCCCTTGCTCCCAAATTCCCCTCTGACACACATTTATTTCATGTTTTTCTCCGTTTGAATTTTGTAGTGCACAAAAAATAGTGGTACATAGGAAATCCATGTAAAAAAGAGGGGCTGCAAAGAAAAGGCTCAGGAAGAAGTCGCAAAGAAAAGTATTTGGGAAAAGTTGCAAGACAAAGGAAATATAAAGCCGCGGTATGAAGGAGTGTTAAAATTCATGGGTGTGAGTGTTAGTGATGTGCGGCTTTGAAGTTTTCTATGGAACGAAAAATCCATGCAGTATAGAAAAATCCACTTATTGAAAGAAATGCCGCACAATGTAGAGAAAACAACATATTGAAGGAAAAGGGTTGTGTATAAAGGAAAAGTCGTAAAATGAAAGGAATCAAGCCCGTATGGGTCACGGGTAATTCAAATCTGTAGAACTCACCAAAATGAAAATTGGTTTCGGGTCCTTGTCAGAAGTCATCGTGCTTTGAGAAACTCGTGGTTATAGATACGTGTCTAGTTTTTGAATTCAAGTAACAAAGGATAAGTAAGAAATTAAAAGAAGAGAGGGAGAGAAATATAGAGAAGAAGCTTGATCAGATAGAAAATAAAAAACATGTGTAGCAATATGTAAAGAAAAAATCAGAATAAACAAAGAAAGTATTCAGAGAAGAATTTGTAGAACATAAGCTCAAGAGAATATTGTAAAAGAAACAAAAGGAATATACATAATGGTACCTCTAATTTTTTAAGAATTTTTTAAATCAATATAATAGATATATTTCATGTGTGTTCTCTATATTGGCTTTGTATTTCCCTATGTTGATTGCAATTGACACAACATTCTACCTAAAAATTGGTATCATAGAGGAAGGGGTTGTGAAAATTATAAGTTATTTGTTTTTTGGGTTTGAGTTTTCTTGGTTGAGCTCTAATGGCTTCCAACAATAACCTGTGGTAACAAACCCCAACATTTGATAGGAAGAAATATGACATATGGTGTATTAAGATGAAGACATTGTTCTCCTCATAAGAGGTATGGGAACTAGTTAAAAGAGGATATAAAGAGGTAGTAGACCAGGCTGCATTATATGAATTAACACAAGCTCAGAAGAATGCTTTACAAAAATAAAAGAAAGGATGCAAAGGATTTGAGCTATTGTCAGAATGTTGTCAAAGATTAAGTTTTTCCTTGAATAAAAACATCTATAAACTCTAAGAAAATTATGGGATACCTTGGAGAATGGTTATCAAGGAATCGACAAGTTTACGGTTGTAAGATTGCAAATGTTGAGAAGAGAGTTTGAGACCCTCTTCATGAAAGACTCGGAATAAGTAAATTATTTCTTCATAAGAACAATGACCATAATAAATCATATGAGGACTAATGGAGATGTGGTTAAAGAACATAAAGTCATAGAGAAGGTATTAAGAATCCTTCCAATCATATTTGATCTAGTTTTAGTTGCAGTAGAGGAGTCCAAAGATTTGAGGAAAATGATAGTTGATGAGCTTATGGGTTCATTGCAAAGCCACAAAAAGAGGATGAGTAGATACACCCATTTCTCTAATGAACAACCATTCAAAAAAAATGCAAATGTAAGAGGTAGGGGGAGAAGAGCGTACAAAAGAGGAAGAGGAAGATTCAGTAATCAATAAGAAGGTGCAAGACAAGGTCAACAAGAGTCACATCCAAGAGGCCGAGATAGAGGAAGGAACAACAACAATTCTAGAGGTGGTTCTTCGCAAAGGTATGAAAAATCCATTATGTAATGTTATTACTGCAAAAAGTATGGATATTATGCTAGTGAATGCAAAAATAAAGAGTATGATTTGAGAAATCATACTTATAATGCAATCTTCTCTAATGCTAAGGAAGCTGAAACAGAGAAGAACAAAAAAAATGAAAATATCTTTCTAACTTGCAATATAGCTGAACATGGAAACAAAAAAGTATGGTTTTTGGATAGTGCTTGCAGAAATCATACGTGTTGAAATAAATAAATGTTTAATAATATAGATGAAGAAATCATATTTGAAGTGAAGATGGGAAAAGACAATAATGTTCCTTTGATGGGTAAAGGAATTGTATCCATTCTCACTAAGCAAGGAGACAAGAGGCATATTCATAATGTCTTCTATGTGCCAATATTGAAGTATAACCTACTAAACATTGGAAAACTTGTCCAAAATGGATATAAAGTAAAGTTTGAAAATGGATAATGTAGTATATTTAATAAATGTGGAAGCAATAAGCTGATTGTAATAGTGGAGATGACAAAAAATATAATGTTTCCCTTGAGGATGTAAAGTATAGCAAGCGTATTAGTGTTCCAAACAATAGCCATTGATAAATCCACTCCCTGACATCTCAGGTATTGGAACTTGTGTTTTGGTGGATTACATGTCCTTTATAAAAAAAAATGGTTAAAGGATTTCCTCCTATTGAACAACCATACAAGGTTTGTGAGGGATGTATATTGAGGAAGCAACATAGAAATGGTTTTCCCTTAGGTAAATCATGGAGAGAAAGATCATCTCTTGAGATGATACATTCAAATTTGTGTGGTTTAATGAAGACTCCCTCCTTGTCTAAAAATGTGTATTTCATTACTTTCATAGATGATTTGAGTAGAAGGACATGGATTTATTTTTTGAAAAATAAATCAGAAACATTTGAGGTTTTCAAGTAGTTCAAGGCCATGGTTGAAAATCATAGTGTCCATTATATAAAGACATTGATAATTGATAAATGGGGGGGCTATATATCAAATGAGTTTCTAAACTCCTGTAAGGAGCACGGGATCAAGAAATAATTCACAACAAGGTATACAACTCAATAGAATGGTGTAGTAGAGAGGAAAAACATAACCATTCAAGAAATGGAAAAAATCATGATGCAAGCTTAAGCATTGCCTAATGAATTATGGATAGAAGATTTTGGGATAACAATATATCTGTTGAATATATTTCCTACAAAGAGTGTGAGGAACATGATACCTCAAGAAACATGGAGTGGAATAAAACCAAGTCTTGAACACTTCAAAGTTTTTTGGTGCATATCATATGCACATGCACCAAAACAAAGAAGATCAAAGTGGGATAACAAAGGAGAAAAGTGCATTTTCATTGGATATAGTGAGAAATCAAAATATTATAGATTATATAATCTAGTTCCAAAGTATCTCATAATTAACAGAGATGTTGGATTCATTGAGGAAGCATCTTGGGAAGATGCAAAATAATTGAAACAACCACAAGAAAACA
This sequence comes from Taxus chinensis, assembly GCA_019776745.2. NCBI lineage: Eukaryota > Viridiplantae > Streptophyta > Pinopsida > Cupressales > Taxaceae > Taxus > Taxus chinensis. The sequence continues at coordinate 251,893,692 of CM034157.1, read as the reverse complement.
CAAATGCACCAATTTTTTGTACTGAAGAAACATATGGCAGAACAAACAATGCACCAAGTTAGATGCCCATTTCTCAAAGGGGAAAACATTATAATGGCAGTAGCCAAAAAATCAAGTAAGGACCAAAAAATGAAGCATCTTCATCATCATTAGACTCATTGCAACAACAAGGTTGAATGAGGAATTTTCAAGAAATCTATGACCATTTAAGGTATGAAGAAAATGAAGTTGAAATGATTAATTTTGCTTCATTTTCAAACACTGATCCTATTTATTATGAAGAAGAAATTAAGAATCAGAAATGGTGTGAAGCAAAGGATGAAGAAATGAATGCAATAGAAAAGAATAGGACATGAGAGCTAGTAGATCTTCCTAAAGGAGATCAATTCATTGGAGTCAAGTGGGTTTATAAAACCAAGACTACTCCCAAAGGAAAAATTGAAACACATAAAGAAATATTATTTTTCAAGGGCTACAAACAGAGGCATTGACATGCCTATAATTAGACATTTTCTCCAGTAGCAAGGCTAGAGATTGTGAGAGCATTTTATTTCCATAACCGCTCATCACAAATTGAAACTCTATCAAATGGATGCTAAATCAGATTTTCTGAATGGATTAATACAAGAATAAGTGTATGTGGGACATCCACCTAGTTATGAAATTCTAGGGCATGAGAGAAAAGTTTACAAACTTAAGAAAGATTTGTGTGGACTCAAACTAGCACTAAGAGCTTGGCATAGTACAATAGATTCCTATTTGATTAGTAATGGATTCAATAAAAGAAGCGGTTAGTGCACCCTCTACATCAAAGAAAAAATGGTGAGATTTTAATTGTTTTTTCTGTATGTAGATGATTTGATTTTTATTGGAAATTCAGACAAATAAATTGATCAATTTAAATCAGCCATGAAGAATGAATTTGAGATGACTAATTTTGGTTTGTTAAAGTATTTCCTTGGTATTGAAGTCAAGCAACAAGAGAAGGGCATATTTTTTTCTCAAGAAAAGTATGTAAAATAAATCTTGAAAAGATTAAAAATGTTCAATAGTAAACTAACATCCACATTGGCAAAGATAAATTTGAAACTGACAAAAGAATATTGCAACAACAATATGGATCCTACAAGGTACAAAATCATGGTATGAAGTCTGTTGTATTTAACTGCAACAAGACCAGATAAAATGTATTCAGTTAGCTTAATTTATAGATTCATGTAGACACCAAAGCAAACACATTAGTAATCAAGAAAGTGTATTTTGAGGTACGTGAATGGTACTAGAAATTATGGAATATTTTATGTTGTTAACAATTATTCCCAGTTATTTAGATACACAGACAATGATTGGGCATGAAGTCATGAATATAGAAAGTGCACATCTGGATATGTGTTCAATTTTGGATTAGGATCCATTTCATGGGATTTGAAAAAATACTCATTCGTTTCATTATATATTGCTGAAGTGGCATATATTGCAGCTAATTCAGCTACTTTTTCAAATGATTTGGTTAAAAAGAATCCTCACAGATTTGCATGAAAATAAACAAGGAGGTTAAGTCATTTTCTGTGATGATATTTCTTTAATTTCATTATCAAATAATCCATTCTTTTGTAGAAGAAGAAATAATATAGCTATCGGGTATCACTTCATTCGTGAACTGGTTGAGAAAAGGGAAGTTGAACTTAAATTTAGTAATTAATAAGTGCAGCTAGCTAACATTTTTACCAATCCTTTGTCAAAGGAAAGATTTGAATGTTTAATGACAAGACTGGTTGTCATGGATGAAATGCCACCTAGGTCTAGAAATTAATTTCTGTCATTGAATAAATTTTGTTCCGATAAATATTAAGGGGGAGTGTCAGAATTAATTGTATCTAATAATCTAGAGTCTCACGCAAACTTTCAAACTTGTTTTTTTCTCTCTCCCAACCCCCCTCGAACATGAATTTATTTCTTGTTTTTGGTCATTTGAATTTTGGAGTGCCTAAAAAAACTATGGTACATAAGAAATATGTGTAACAAAGAGGAGCAACGAAGTAAAGGCTTAGGTAGAAACCGCTGAGCAAAGGATTTAGGAGAAGATGTGAAACAAAGGCAATATAAAGTCATGGTACGAAGGAGTTTTAAAATTTACGGGTGTGAGTATTAGTGATGTACAACTATGGATTTTATCAGGGAGTGAAAAAGCTTTGTAATACAGAAAAACCCGAACATTGAAGAAAAATTTGTGCAATGTAGAGAAAGTTGCATATCAAAGGAAAAAGGCCACATATAAAGGAAAATCCACAAAATGAAAGGATTCAAGCCTATATGGGTCATGGGTAATTCAAAGCCATGGAACTCACCAAAATAAACATTGGTTTTTGGTCCATGTAAGAATTCATCATACTTTGAGAGACTCGTAGTTATATATACATGTGTAGTTTTTGAATCAAAATAAAAATAGATAAATTTGAAATGAAAAGAAGAGAAGGAGAGGAAGATAGAGTAGCAACTCAATCATATAGAAAACTGACAACATGTGCAACATGTAGACACCTAAAATATTCTTACACTTATCATTTCCTCCAATTTAGTAAATTAAAGACACTTTGTTAATTCCCCATTTTTTGCTTTATTCTCGGATGCCCATTTATGACACCTCTTTTGGTCATATTCCTCCTATAATCATCTAATTGGGCTAATACCTCTCTTATAAGAAAAACATTCCTCCTTTCGACCATTCAAGACCTCCCTAGTTCTCTTTAGATCACTTCTATTGGCTTCCTAGGCTATCTATAAGTCACAATTGATTAACCAGACCCCTCCGAACTCTCAATGAGTCTATAATCACTTTCTAATCAAGTTTAACTATCCTATACCCTAGTTAACTAGCCTAAACCAAGATTAATTAAGCCTAAAGCAAGTTTATCCTAATCTAATCTAAAAGTGCTTTTTGAGCTTTAGTCCCACATGCACCCAAATTCCATACTCTTTCAAACCAGAAACTATAAATACAAGGCTAAGCCTACCCATTCAAAGACAAAACTTTACATATCACAAAACCAAAACAAGCCTAAAAAATATTTGAGATCTTATTTTCATTAGGTTTAAGATAATTAGACATTTGATCTTAAGCTTACCTCCTCCATTGTTGAGCTAATACCCTCCATTTGCATCCATAATCCAACTTGTAAGTAAATAGAGAGAACCATAATGCCTAGTAGCCATTAATGGTGAGATTCCATTCTTGAGAGCTTGAGTTTCATATCAACAACACACAATTTGATTTCTTAAAATCTAACTAGGTTCACTTTCATCAAGCTTTCATGGAGTAGAGAGATATTTAGATATGCTAGGGTTTGAATGTTTGTTTCAAATTTATATATGCATGTAAATACATAGTTTCTTGCTTAGCTCTAATCTCATGGTGCATGCTTGAGTTAGTTAAAGATTTAAGGTTATCCAATCTCATCCCATAGCTTTACAACTTTTTGATTGCATACATTTGGCATGCCGAGTGGGACACTTAGTCCATCCCCCATTATTGGGGTCTTTTAAAAGCTTTTATTTTAGTTTCTATCTTTTAACATGTGTTTGTACTGTTAAGTATTATGCCTTGGGATTTTTGGCCAGGTTTTAAGTAGTTAACCCTCATTTTCATGCTTCTTTGTTAATTTTATACTAGAAACTGCATTTAACGGCTAATTTATAACCTATTGACACTTTTAAAATTTCATTTTCCATGTTTTTTGGTGGTTTTTCAGACAGGGGCGCACAGATGTTTCTGTTAGCGCAAACGCCTTCAAACTGTCATTTTTTAGTAGAGATGCATAGGCACCCCAAACCATGTGCAGGTACCTTAAACCATGTTTACACGCCTATAACGTGGCACATACACCCTTCTATCAGTGCACACACTCTGTCAGCTGTAATTTCTACTAGGCATGCAAACAACCAAACCCACGCTCAAGCGCACCCTGTACTCTAGGCCCTCTGTCAATTTTTTTTAAACCACACTCACACACCAAAACTATGGGGCATATGGCCTTCTCTTAGTGCAAGCACCTCTATGCTAGCACACACCCCTATTATAGTTTTTACCATTTTTTTCTACTTCCCTAGTGCATGCACCTATTCCCTGGCGTAAGTGTACTTACCTTAGAACATACATCTCTCGGTTAGCGCAGACATCTTGCAGATCCACTTGGTTTACACAGAGAGTATAAGATACCCTAACCCAAGCACACACACCTAAAATGGAACACATACACCTTGAAGGGGGGGCAAGTATACCTGTTTAATCCAGATTTGTTTCTATTTTTTTAGTAATAAAATTGTGTGTTGTTTGATATGAAACTCAAGCTTTCAAGAATGGAGTCTCACCATTAATGGATTCTAGACCTTATGGTTCTTTCTATTTACTTAAAACCTAGATTATGGATGCAAATGGATGATATTAGCTCAACAATGGAGGAGGTAAGCTTAAGATCAAATGTCTAATTAGCTTAAAGATAATGCAAACAAGATCTCAAAGCTTTCGTATGCTTATTTCTAATTTTGAAAGTTTTCTGAAGCTATGTAGAGGAAGACGAGGAAATGTGGATGCCCCTAGTGATAGATGGGTTGTAGAAGGGCAAGAGGCCACATGCTTATGAGAAAGGTGAAGATGCGAAAATTCCCCAATGATTAGGTCAAAGTATTCAAAGACAAACTCTTCATGCATAGAAGTGGGACTCAAGGACATTATGGATAGGTTCAACGTGATGATGAACATAAGCCAATAAAGTTCTGGGAAGAAGTAAGGATGCCCTCGACATAAGTTGGCCTAAAATCACATGATAGAAAGGAAGGAGAAGATTGTTTTTGTGAAAGGGGACAAAGGTGTCTAAAAACAAGGGAAAAAAGGAAATACCATACACATGGATGTTCTGAATGAAGTAGAAGAATGACGTGAATGATATGAAATTATATTAGAAGCCTCACGATGAGAAAGTGATTATTTAAAGGCAAAAATTGTGATACAAGATACAAACTAAAGAAAGAGTCTGAACAATGTCCAAAAAAATACACTTGGTAACATACCAATCATGTTCTTCTCATAGAGATATGGTGTGTGTACGGAGAATTTAATTACCTCTTAAAGGGAATATGTAATAGACAATAAGTGAAAACACCCTAGCCAATGTGTAGGAATGATTGATTTTGAAAGGTGATTTCGTTAATGGAGGGTTGAAGGAGAGCTATACATTACTCCATTACCATCCAGGTGTACATAGCCCCAAAGGAGATGTATTTGATTCTAATCACAAAATTTCTCTACTACTACTTAGGCATCCATATCCCAGATAGATATTATTGGAAATACCCCAAAAGAGAGTTATATATCAATTTGATTTTGCTTTTAGATTTTAGCTTTTGCTATTTAATTGATTTTGATTCTTTTACTTTTTGAAAAATTATTTTAGCTCTCTTGTTTGAAAATGGGTTAATAACCATTGATGGCTTGATCGAAGGAGGTGGAAGTGATTGTGATGATGACATTATGTAGTGTCAACAAATATGTCCAAAATTTCTTCGCAAAAATTTTATTATATGTTGAATGTGATAGGATCTCTAAGAGGTCAATCGTTCTTTAATTTATGAAGGTGATAAAAGACCAAGGTCAAACATATACCATAGAGATAAATCTCACAAAATGCATGCAAAAAGGCTAACAAAAATATCATCAAAGGGATGAAAATGGTAGGAACACTTGTAGAAGAATAACAAGGAAGAGAAGAAAGAAACATCCACGTGTACGCAATACCTGATTGCATTGTTTGATCTTTCTACCTTTGATTTGTCTTATGTTTTCTCCTTTTTGTTTGTATTTTAGAATTTATTTGATTTTTAGGTTTTTGATAGTTTTTGGAAAGGTGGGAACAACAAAGTCACTCTGCATGGTAAGATCCAACAATAATGTTTGTAACTTCCTTAATAAGGGAGATTATGCATGTTTATTTATCAAGATTCATATTATCTCCAATCTTGATGATCGTGGTGATCTCATATTCAACAAATGACTGTGATTTATCCTAAAAAAAGGATTTTTCATGTTGGATCTTGAGTACTTGATTCATAATTTTATGCACTTTGTGCCATACTTGGTGGTTGCATTGGTGTGCGTTCTTGAATCGCGCTTGATTTAAAAATTTGAGATTGTTCGAGTTGTTGAGGGATTTGGAGCTCTTGGAATTTTTTACCTAAGCTTGGTTATGAATTTTTTTGGGTTTCTTATAAGCTAACATGTGACTCATCTAATCTCAAGAAGGAGAAGAAAGTGAACGTGGACATTTAGAAATGATGTGAGAAATGACTGTGAGATTGGCACAACCATTGATAGAAGAAATGTTTGATGGATGAAAAGGATACGGTCCAATAATTTAAGAGGATGGGATACCAGGAGGTCAGTCACTGATAGAAGATGAGGAAGGGCTCCTAGAATATGGCCCTAAGATGGAAGAAGTTGGGCTATGAGGACATGGCCCAAGAATAGAGGAAGATGACAAAGGGATAATAGGGTGTGGCCCAAGTATACATGAGGAGGGACTACCAGGAGGGGTCTCATAGACAGAAGAGGAAGGGATACAAGGATGTGGCCCAAGAATAGAAGTTAATAGACTACTAAGACCTGAACCACAAGTAAAAAATGGAGGGCTATAGAAGAAGATGATGGGCTACTCAATGGTGACCCAAATTGATATTTTGATTGAGGAATGATGATAGATAATGAATTATTTTGCAATGAGAAGATTGGCTATGGATCAGTGCTAGACCCTGACATCTCATCATGTTTAGAAGAAGGTGAAGATGGAATTCCAGAAGAATACTTAAGTTCCATTACCTTAGGATCCTCATCTATATTATGAAAAAAGGGATAACATTATTTTCACCAATACGCGAGCGTATCAAGTTCTAGAAAGAATCCTTGTTTATAATCAACTAAAGGGATATCATCATGTAGTCTAATTATTCCTTCATTATGAGAGAAATAAATTAGTAGAGATTCTTGTTCTCTGGAAATAGAAGGTTGACTAGAAGAATAGGTTTGATAAGGGGGGAATATTGATTGACAGAATAAGATGACTCAAGAGAGGAAGTAGGAATGGAGGTCGACGTCCCATGAATGGAAAATTTATATCCGGTCCTAGATCACTTTTCTAGAAGATGATGTAATGTAGGTTGGAAATTAGGATCACATAGCCATCCGTTAAGTTGCGATGTAGGAGTAAAATTTGATGATTGACTGGAGGAAATCCAAGTCATGGAACTCTTTGATGGAGGAAGAGGTCATCGAGATGATTGATGAAGGATGTCCTATGAAGAAAGGGAGGACGGTGACTGAAGAACCAAATTATATGTTCAATCGACAGAACATGGAGTCATATGAGTTTTCAAAGGAGGAAGACATCATTGAGGTGATTTGGAATAAAGTTCCTGTGAAGAAAGGGAGGACTGTGATTCAAGATTTGATCTAGGTGTATCCGAACAATATTTGAGATCCTAATGTTCAGAAGAATAGTGAGAATCCAAATGGTAGTTTGGATCTAAATTAGAAGAAGAGTGCCCCAGTGAGAACCCAAATAATAATTTGGATCAGAAGCATCCAAACCATACCACCAACTATGATCTGAAGGTGGGGAATAGGGTACCCGAATGGGCCCTCTAGCATGAAGAATAATATTAGGTTTAATCATAATGGGAATATTTTAATTTGAATTCCTAAACCTAGGTTACCTATTTTTGTAAGTGTGATAAACCTCATGATACTCAGTCATTGTTAGCATCGTTTAAGGTATAAATGCCTAGATTTAGCTAGTGTGATCAAATTCCTTCCAAGTGAAAAAATTTCCATATCGATTCGGGTAGCATAAGGGAAACCAACTAGACATCTCATAAATATGGAGATGTGTGTGTGATTTTCTGAAGAAGGTATAAGGAAAATAGACATTGTGATGACGTGATCTCGATGAGATCAAAAAATATTTTCTCTAGAAAACATGTTTTCTAAATGAATATGACAAGGAAAAATCATACAAGTGTGAAACATAAAGCCAATCAATAAGGAAAAACTACCTAAAAATGTGTGTTTAAAATGATATTTCGATGCAATATGATCAGCACAATTTCAATACTTACGTCAAGCTCGAAACGAACAAGGCGTAAATATTAACAAAGGGTAGATGTGACTTGCAATCAAAGGATACGACAACGAGTTTAGCAACCAACAACGTCCAAATAGTAAAGGGAAAAGTTTACAAATGTATGACATGTAACCAAACCAATTGGACATGTCTATCAAGATTTACAGAGAAGAGAGATATTAGCATCAAAGTGGCATCGAAATGATGCAAACAAAGTAAGCATCACTCTTTAATATTTGGGACAATGTTTGAAGTAAAACTAAATTGAAGTATACTAAGGATGTGGCAAGATGCGTGCAGCGTAACGCCACAATGCAGATACGTAGATCATATTTACAAAAAACATGACTTAAGTATCTTAATTGTGTCAAAACAATGCAAATAAGGAAACACGTCAAAGGGAGATCAATTGGTGAATCAATCATAACTATGATGATGTTCTTGAAATCAAGATCAATTTTCCATCAAAGATATCATGACACATCCATGCACGTTAGACATTTAACAACTCAACTGTAAACATGGATGAGCGTAAATGGACAAAAAATTGGTGAACACTATCTATGAAAACACTACCGAAAGATGCCTTCTCTTGTCCCAAATTGGAAACTAGAACGTAAAGGTATAGATCAAAAGATGAAAGATAACTAAGAGCCATTTGGGAAGAGTTTCTCCTCATTCGAAGACAAGACAAAACCAAGCTAAGTGAGACATCATTTAATTATGTGATGAAAGACACTTAGATTGAACTTGTGTGGTTTATTTTCCTTGTTCAAGAAGTAAGGTTAAGACTCCAAGTAAGTCTTCACTCTGGGAAAACTTTCATGGAGTAGAGAGATATTTAGATATGCTAGGTTTTGAATGTTTTTTTCAAATTTATATATTCATGTAAATAGATAGTTTCTTATTTAGATCTAATCTTATGGTTCATAGTTGAGTTAGTTAAAGATTTGAGGTTCTCTAATCTCATTTACATATATTTTGAACTTTCCATAGTTGATAGTAAAAATATTACATTATTTCTCTCTGTTAGGTTAGCTTGTTTACTTTCTTGTATAGTAGTGCATTATGTATGTTGCATAGTGTTAGGAATCTTTTACTTTCTTGTATTGCATTGCATTTTGTATGTTGCATGGAGTTGGTGTTTTTAGTAATGGACATTTGTTTGTATATGGATTTTCATGTCATACTACACTTTTGTTCATTCTCTTTTCAATAAGGGCCGATGATGAAGATCACTAGTAATATGATGTAAAATAAAGTTGTTTAAAAGGAACTGGATGGATGTTATCTCATTCCCCCTTCCTCATACTCCTTTTCTTCTATATCCCCTTTATTTTCTTCACACTATTGTTTCTTCTGTTCTCTTGCTGTCATCTTTTCAATCATCGATCGAGTTCTTCTATCACCCCATCAATAATGGAGGGGGCATCCTTCATTCTAATCATTTTCATTCTATCCCTTCAATTTTTTTTACTTTTTTATGCTTGTCTACTTTTTTTTGGAGTGATGTCACTTACGTCACCCCAAAGAGGGGAAAATTTAGACACCTAGAATATGCTTACACTTAGCATTTCCTCCAATTCAATCAATTAACGACACTTCACTAATTAATCATTTTTGCTCCATTCTCAGATTCCCATTTACGAAACCTCTTTCAGTCATATTCCTCCTATAATAGTCTAATTGGGCTAATACCTTTCTTATTAGCTAAACATTCCTCCTTTCAACCATTCATAACCTTCCTAGTTCTCTCTAGATCACTTCTATTGGCTTCTTAGGCTATCTATCAATCACAACAGATTAACCAGACCCCTCCCAACTCTTAATGAGTCTCTAATCACTTTCTAATCAATTTTAACTGTCCTAAACCCTAATTAACTAGCCTAAACCAAGCTTAAATAAGCCTAAAGCATGTTTATCCTAATCTAATCTAAAAGTGATTTTTGAGCTTTAGTTCCACATGCACCCAGATTCCAAACTCTTCCAAACCAAAAACTATAAATACAAGGCCAAGCCTACCCATTGAAAGACACAACTTTACATAACACAAAACCAAAACAAGCCTAAAAAAGCTTTCTTGATCTCATTTGCATTAGCTTTAATATAATTAGACATTTGATCTTAAGCTTACCTCCTCCATTGTTGAACTAATATCCTCCATTTGCATCCATAATCCAAGTTTTAAGTAATAAAGAGAACCATAAGGCCTAGAAGCCATTAATGGTGAGACTTCATTCTTTAAATCTTGAGTTCAATATCAAACAACACATAATTTTATTGCTTATAATCTAACTAGGTTCACTTTCGTTAAGCTTTCATGGAATAGGGAGATATTTAGATATGCTAGGTTTTGAATGTTTTTTTCAAATTTATATATTCATGTAAATAGATAGTTTCTTATTTAGATCTAATCTTATGGTTCATAGTTGAGTTAGTTAAAGATTTGAGGTTCTCTAATCTCATTTACATATATTTTGAACTTTCCATAGTTGATAGTAAAAATATTACATTATTTCTCTCTGTTAGGTTAGCTTGTTTACTTTCTTGTATAGTAGTGCATTATGTATGTTGCATAGTGTTAGGAATCTTTTACTTTCTTGTATTGCATTGCATTTTGTATGTTGCATGGAGTTGGTGTTTTTAGTAATGGACATTTGTTTGTATATGGATTTTCATGTCATACTACACTTTTGTTCATTCTCTTTTCAATAAGGGCCGATGATGAAGATCACTAGTAATATGATGTAAAATAAAGTTGTTTAAAAGGAACTGGATGGATGTTATCTCATTCCCCCTTCCTCATACTCCTTTTCTTCTATATCCCCTTTATTTTCTTCACACTATTGTTTCTTCTGTTCTCTTGCTGTCATCTTTTCAATCATCGATCGAGTTCTTCTATCACCCCATCAATAATGGAGGGGGCATCCTTCATTCTAATCATTTTCATTCTATCCCTTCAATTTTTTTTACTTTTTTATGCTTGTCTACTTTTTTTTGGAGTGATGTCACTTACGTCACCCCAAAGAGGGGAAAATTTAGACACCTAGAATATGCTTACACTTAGCATTTCCTCCAATTCAATCAATTAACGACACTTCACTAATTAATCATTTTTGCTCCATTCTTAGATTCCCATTTACGAAACCTCTTTCAGTCATATTCCTCCTATAATAGTCTAATTGGGCTAATACCTTTCTTATTAGCTAAACATTCCTCCTTTCAACCATTCATAACCTTCCTAGTTCTCTCTAGATCACTTCTATTGGCTTCTTAGGCTATCTATCAATCACAACAGATTAACCAGACCCCTCCCAACTCTTAATGAGTCTCTAATCACTTTCTAATCAATTTTAACTGTCCTAAACCCTAATTAACTAGCCTAAACCAAGCTTAAATAAGCCTAAAGCATGTTTATCCTAATCTAATCTAAAAGTGATTTTTGAGCTTTAGTTCCACATGCACCCAGATTCCAAACTCTTCCAAACCAAAAACTATAAATACAAGGCCAAGCCTACCCATTGAAAGACACAACTTTACATAACACAAAACCAAAACAAGCCTAAAAAAGCTTTGAGATCTCATTTGCATTAGCTTTAATATAATTAGACATTTGATCTTAAGCTTACCTCCTCCATTGTTGAACTAATATCCTCCATTTGCATCCATAATCCAAGTTTTAAGTAATAAAGAGAACCATAAGGCCTAGAAGCCATTAATGGTGAGACTTCATTCTTTAAATCTTGAGTTCAATATCAAACAACACATAATTTTATTGCTTATAATCTAACTAGGTTCACTTTCGTTAAGCTTTCATGGAATAGGGAGATATTTAGATATGCTAGGGTTTGAATGTTTGTTTCAAATTTATATATGCATGTAAATTGATAGTTTCTTGTTTAGATCTAATTTCATGGTGCATGATTGAGTTAGTTAAAGCTTTTGGGTTCTCCAATCTCATCCCATAGCTTTGTAACTTTTCCATGGAATGAAAAACAACACACAAAGCAAAAAAGAATAAAAGGTAGAAAGTATTTAGAGAATAATTTTTAGAGCAGAAGCTCGAGAGAATATTGTAAGAAAAAAGAAAGGAATATACAGAGAGGTATCTCTAACTTCGTAAGAAGTTTTTAAATCAATATAATGGATATATTTCGTGTGTGTTTTCTGTATTGGCTATGTTTTTCCCTATGTTGATTGCGATTGTTACCACACTCTTCCAATAGGGAACATTTCCGTTTACTCCATATCAATATTTATATGGATATTTATTGGTTGTGTTATGGGTTTGTTTTATATTTAGACGGAATATAATTAAATATTTGTTCCAGAAAATTATTTTTTATTAATAAAGATCAGATTAGTTTCATATATATGTTCATATTATATATTTTTTAATAACTTATTATATCTTTTTTGAAAATAATATTTTAGGTTGCAGTATCATAGTATTATGATATTGTATCTTATATATAATAAGATTGAAACTATATGTATAATATCATTAATAAATACATGATAATAAAACAAGAAGAATGGACAAACAACTAGATACAATAAAAATTGGATCTCCTCATAAATATTAATCACTTAAATCTCCTCATAAATATCAATCACATAGTCGGTCCATAATGCATTCATCATGGCTCCATTAAATTGCATTTCTTCAATATGTAACTCCCAAAGACAACAACTGAAATTCACTTCATGTATTTCTTTCAATAAATTCATTGTGGACATAATGGACTTCACTGGGCACAAACACTGGGATTAAATAAAAATCAATTCACCTAGCTTTGTAACGCTTTCCCTAAACAAGAAGTGGGGCTGCAAATTACCATTGTAAATTCCTTACTTTTCTCATCATTTCACTGTATTAAACTAAAAACAAAAACACAACCAGACTAGTTAAAGGAAATAAAAAGGAGTTAAGCCAAGTGTAAGATGAACCAAGAGATGAGTGAGTAGATGCCAAGTTGGCGCAAAAGAACAAAAAAATGGTAGTTTCTAAGATTCTTGGTTCCTTCGTAATGAAATTTCAAAGTTTTGTGTGTACACATACAACACCATCAATCATGGGTGATAGAATTGTATAGGGAGAAACCTAACACTGACATCATCACTGATGGGAGATTCTACATTATATCTACTATGGTTTGTATTTTGTTAAAATATGAATACAAAGTTAACTCTTCCCTTCGGTGAACACATATTTTTAATTATAATGGTGTACTCTATTCTCCAATTGTCATTTAAGATTTCCCTTCTTTCCATTAACACTCCTTTCCATAGTGGTGGCTACTATTGACAATTTTTGTACTCGTACAAAAATGAGAAACTCAAAACTTCGTTACGATAGATGAAATTGGTGAAGTGACCCTAAGTTAGTGGAGTTTCTTTTGGTTTAATATTTGTTCTTTTGGATTAATTAATGACTACATGTAATTTCCAGCTATGTGTGGTGTTACAAAATGTAATAGATCACATAGTTTGCAATTTCATGATTATCTTCAGCAAAAGAAAAAAATCCCCAAAGGACAAATGTGAAATCTTGATGAAGACTAACAATACATAATAGATGAAGTGTTTAAGTTTTGGAACAACAATCAGAGTTGTAGATTACAGCACTATCAAATTTCATTACTAGGGTTACAGGTATTGTAAAGTTCTTTCCTTCATGATTAATACATTCAATTATGTTATTGAGTTGTTAATTCATTATACAGTCCATATATGAATCTAAAATGTAGAAGGAAATACTTAACTCAGTTTCAGAATTTAATGTTTTATTCATAAGAAATTTCAAATGTTCCCACACAATTCGTGGGATGTAACTCAAAAGTAAATTACAACTACTGAAGTAAGAGGTACATATGCATGAAAAAAAAGTAAATGAGTATAAAAGAAACCATCATTTTCATGGGTTTATTTTGTTTTGATTGATGCATTTACAACCCCAACTTTGCTCCATCTTCATCCTCTCTTCTTAGCAAGTGGCACTGTACCTGAAAATAAGAAAAGGAAAGATTGTCAATCACGAGTTCAGGGTTGATCCATATTCCTATACTATCTAATTTTAGGAAAGTGGATCCCCTAGCATCAGGAGGTATAAATTACATGATGATCAAAGGCATAACTGATAAAAGCACTATTTTGTAGGAGCATACATGACTCATTCACTCATAAAGAAGGAGAGAGAAAAAATATGGAATAAAAGAGAGGGAAAAAATCCTAATGTTTCGTAACTAGTTTGTCTAATTGTGCAGGTACAAGTAACAAAATACAAGTGTTGCATTCTATAAATTCTATCAGAAAAGTAAATTTATTTCATTTCAAGCTAAAGGCTAAAGTATAAAAATATATGCTTGTACTAATTGATAAAAGAAATGCAAGTTTAGTGCTGTAATTTCTAACAACTGGAGTAAGAGAAATTGTAGCTGAAATAGAATGGAAAAGGGAATATGAGAAAATTTTGACAGGGCTTCGCCATGTAAAATGGCCAGTTTACATATTTCTAACATGTTATTTCAAACTAATACATACTTAAAAGATGTATATAAATAAAATAGTATGCAGAAAGGAGATAATACATTGTATAGACAAAGCTATAGATTTAGATAAATACAAGTTACTTCATGATAGAGAAAAAATTAAGTTACAATACAAAAAAGGATGCAGAGGGTGATTCATAATGAAGTGATACAACACACGATGCAACCAGCTTAGTTTACAGCTATAGAATCAACTTCAGAGTTAAAGAGTACAAATGCAACTACAAGTTACAAAGGATCAAACCCAAAGGTGAACTGAAGGGAGAGGTACATAAGAGATGTAAGATAAAATATTTTAGAAGGAAACATTCTTTAGTAAATAAAAGCATGATATAGAAATTAGGATAGGAAGTTTTCTTCAGTATGGTTTAAGGATCCCGAACTTTGTAAATCTTGCTACACAGCGAACATTTTCAAGACATATTGTCCTTTTGAGTCAAATAAATAGAATAGTTTAGCATGTATCTTGACTAAAAGGTGCAATAATAAAAAATAAAAAGTTTAAAGAAAGAAATGAAGGCAACCAAAAATATTGAGCAAGTGAAAGGTACATTTTAATGCTAAAATATTAGAGAGTACAGTGTGGAGTCACAATTTTTAAGGAAAAATCTATTAAAAGGAAAGCTTTGAACTTAATTTAATTCACAGAAAAACATTCAACCAACATGAGTTGAACTAGAAAAGAGAGTTTAGGAGTATGGAGCAATCAAATATGGATGGATTTGTCTTTTAAATTGGCATATAAACACAAATTCTATCACTAGCACATATTTGCAAGTAAGTCAAGGAGTGAAAACAACAAGCTCATAGAAAAAAGAATGTGAATTTACAAGCTAGTTATGATCAGGCTTTAGCTACAATTTTCTTTTGCAAGTAAGAAACAAACTTCTTCATTATACAAAGTATGGGAATCATGGATCAGTGAGCCAAATCAAGAGTTTTCAAGATTAGAGAACCAATGAACCAAATATACATATCAAAGTGCTACTTTTGGAAGCATATCATCAAAAGGAAATCAATGAAAGATAAAAGGAGAGGCTTATTGCATTTTAATTTTCTAACTTTTTTTTCAGATGTGGCTATCCAAACTTTATGCATTGAAGACCTGTCGAGAGTGAGAAAGTAAATTTCAAGGACAAATAGAACATATATTCCCTAGAATTGAGTGTCATATTTCATATTGCGAAAAAGGGAAAACAACCTTTCAATAGAAATAACAATACAAGTATTTCAGATTCCTCTTGTACAAGCTATAACAGTTTCAGGAGCTCCATATTTTCGTACATGAACACAAGATTTTCCAGTCTTCAAAGATACATGAGATAAAGGATATTTTCATTAAACAATTTAAGTAGAAAGGTTCCCATGGACATCAAAGATAGAGCAAAGGATATGCATTTACAACTATGAGAATTGAATAAAATAAGTAAAAAATTACTCAAGACGATGTCATCAAGCTACATAGAATAGGTAATACAAGAGTATAAATTTTTAATGAGACATCTGGCAGTTACAACTCAAACAAACACGTCTATGGATAGAAGGCACACAATGTACCGAGGGAAGAGATATTTTGAAAAGGAAAGAAAACCCATTTTTATTTTCACACAGAAGTGTTAAACTCTAAGGCTAGACAACTTACTAGAAAGGTCGAGTTCTTCAAAAATCCCTTAAGTTGTAGAGAGAAGTGAATGGACACAATGAGTTGTCCAAATTTGAGATTGATTACCATTTATAGAAAACACAAGAAAATGCAGCCAACCTACATGCTCAGGAAATAGGAGCTAAGACCACATCGTCAGAGGCCAAGTATTCTTAATAGAGAACTAATTTCATAGCAAGAAATAGAAAGTCACGCATTAGAAGCCCAATAACTCGAATAAACAGGGATATACAGAACAACACTAATAGTATGCCATTATAATAGAGGTATAAAGACCGAGTTAAATCGAAATATTCTTCGAAGTCAGGGATAACCCATAGCTTGCAATGAAGTACAAGGAAGATTAAGAATTAAAAAAACTTCACAAATAAATGGCTGTCAAATGCCTTAAATTTTGAAATAGAAATATGCAGATCTAATTGAGAGTTTGCATGAATAATCGAAACAAATGAACTTACCAGTATAGTTATCATCAAATCTTTCAAAAACCTCATTTACATCAAATGCAGAAGAGAATGAAAAAGACCTAAAATTATGTTTGAGTTCAGATGGTACAGGTAATCAATGATGATAGTCAAAGTCCCACTTTCATATGCGAATCAGGTCTAAATCAAATGCCACTGATATGTATAGGAAGGGGTGAGTCACCGTGGAGAGGGGGTCAACCCAATTATGACTTTATCATTATAATTAATGTTATAAAGTCTAATATTCAAAACCATATATTCCAAAATGATGAAGAAATCATATGTATGCAATGATCATTCCAAAAGTGGTCTAACATCCAAAATGCTGACCAAATCAAATTAGGCTCGTGACTATAGTGACATGACTATGGTCTATTAAAGTTAATCAAAGTGATCACATTTTTCAACCCATGATGATGCCAAAAGGTGTAATAATATGCATACCTATGCTAGGTCAAAACATTCAACATCCCTTAAAACAATTCAAATTACCTTAATATCTTCAAATGGCATAAAGAAGCATAAGTGGAAATTTTTCATTCAAGGAAGGTGATTTTGCATCATGATCACAGTGGTACCCACTTAGGTTAGTTTTTCAAGGGTTACATAATGTGCAAAAGACATGAGAATTCTCATGCAAGTTGGCGCCATCAGTACATGTGGAATATTCTTATGAAATATTGCAAATCAAACACTATTTTTTTACTCGCAGAGAGATTATTTTTGCATGTGCATCGAAGGGGCAGTTTAAAGTGCTATTTTTGCAATTCCAAGCGGATCAAGTTGCAGATGCAACATCATCAACTAGAAGACAAAAATTTCATGCATTGCAGAAGACTTTCTCATCAAGAAAAGTTTATTATTAGCAAAATTATTCACCCAACTATATTAAAAATAGAATAATCAACTTAAGTTTGACTGAGTTGTATTTTTGTAAACAAGGCTATTAATGCCTCCTTGTATTAGCATGCTTATTTTATTACTTTATTTATTTAGAATAAAGGATAAAATAGGATTCATGGGTGAGTAGAATTTTTAGTCTATTTTAGGAAGGGTGGGATGAATAATTTTTCTATATAATTTGTGCATTGGTAAGCACAAGGAGGAATTTTTGGACACAGGCGTGTTAAAGTATATTTTATCAGTTTTTTCCCTTTGAATGAGAATTATATTATTCCCTTATAATAATTTGCAGTCTTGTGTCTGTCTTTTTAATCGTTGTGAATGTCAAATTCCCTGGTTAATCATCCTACCCTATCGCAAAATTTAGTAATTTCTACATGATATTAGTGTGTATGTGTATCTTAACAGTATTACTATGAATTTTCCCTCAATACATCAATTGTCCACCTTAATATTTTGCTAAAAACTATTGGTTTGTGTATCCACAATTCACTCTCAGATATTTTTACATGTACTCAGTCAAAGCCCCTCAAAATTTTTGGTGTATCACCCCAGTTTTTCAATTCATTTACAATCATCTTATTATCCTCAAAACCCAAAAAAAAATTGTTTAGGATAAATCAAGAAGGAATTGACCTTGATACTGGAGACTCACCTCAACAATAGGTATACCCACAGACCTGAAGTGTTTCCCCTATATCTATGAAAGAAAGAGATTCATAGCAAGCTTAGAACACCTGCTGCCATCTCTCCACAGGGTGCACTTTTGAGAGATAACAATTTTTGGCATGCCTGGTGGCACAACGAATCAGATTTGCCAGTAGATTATAGAATTTTTTCAAATATTCACAACAAGAAATGTTACATCCCATTAGTAATTCTAGTTTATCATGATATTCATAATTGTTCCATGAAAAATTTTCCTTCATTCACTTGTTAAAATCATGTTACACCTACGAAGCACATCAAAGATGTTGCAGCCCTATGTGGAGTCCATAATATTACTCATGAAGATGTAGCTTTAAGACTTTTAACTGCATCCTTTAAAGGGCAAGCCTTGCAATGGTATAGGAACTTAGAGATTATGAGCATAAGAACTTGGGATGAGCTAGGTGGTAAATTACTAAAACAATTTATAAATAATTCCAATCATTTATCGTTTATAGAACAACAGTATACAATTAAAAGAGACCCTCATGAATTTGTATCTAGTTTTAATATCCATTTTGCTAGAACTTGGGAAAGAATTCTAGCAAGTGTCAAGCCCCAATATAACCATGCTATTCTTTATTATCTTAGATACATAAACAAAGCTATTTCAAGTTTGATTCAGTTTATGGGAGGAGAAACTTTCCTAGCAGCCTATGATATTGCTATCCAAGCTGAAAATAGTCTTATTCAAGCTAGAAAGTTAGCACCAAGGCCTTCAATGCCTTTTTTAGCAAATTTGGCACATATCCCACAACCTATCACCATTATTAAACCTATTATTGTAGCCTCATTAGATGATGTGTTTAAAGTTTTACAAACTATGAGAAACAAGCTAACTTCGATTGAAAATAGACTTGCATTACCTAGCAGGTCTTATTAAGCTCCTTATCATGAAAACCAGCACAATAGGTAGCCTTATCAACAAATTTAGAATTATAGACAACCATATCAGCAAACGTAGTTTGAACCAAAGGATCCTAGTACATCTAACACTTTAGTCCCAGTTAATATGGCTACAGAAGAATGGTGTCAACCTTGTAATCAACCTCATTCAGTTGCAAGTTTCCCAAATGCTTTCCTAAATATAAGCCTTGTTGCACAACCTCAACCTGAGACATTGTTCATGCCTCAAATGGAGGGTGGGAAGCAAGAAACTCATGTTTAGAAAGCACCTGAACAGAACTTGGTTAGTTTTAGTGAAGATGATTTTATCACAGCTATGACTAGAGCTCAAGAAAACGCTCAAGAAAGAGGAAAACAACAAAATAGGCCTGTTTTCCCACAGTCACTGATAAAACATGAACTATTTTTCAAAAAAAACTAGTATTCCTTCTGTTCCTCATAATATAGAAAGTGTTGCAATTCAAACGAACCTACCAATGTCATTACAACATTATCCAAGAAGGCTTTTCATACCTTAGATCTTAAAAGCTGCAGAAGCAGTGTCACTCTTTGCTAAGGCATATGCTAAAACTATGGAATTTGTTTCTAAATTTTTTGCATTTTGTAACATTGTTGATATAATGGAAAAGCATAATGTTGATATCTCAATGTGGGATGCTCTAAGTATTCCAAGACAACATGAGTTACTTTCTCATGAACTTGCTAAGCTACAGATTTCTTCAAAAACAACATAAAAGAAAGTTCAGAAAACAGACATGGTCCTTGGAACAATGGAACATGACCGCATTAAAGAAGTTAAATGGATGGTTCAAAAGGTCTTAAACTCTCATGATATCAAGAAACCACCACCATTTTATTTGTCTCTAATTATTGGAGAGCATCTTGTTCATAACTGCATGGTTGATAGCGGTGCAAGTAGCATAGTTATGTTAAAAGAAATTGCAGAAAAGTTGTGTTTGTAGTATGAACCTACAGAGAGGAGTGTGTTATAGCTTGATGGGACTACAACTAATATATTTGGTCTCATCATAAATCTAGAGGTAACATTACATGCTTGTCCAAATGTTTCCATTTTGCAAGATGTTACTATTGTAGATTTACCTCCTTACTTTGCTTTATGCTTATCGAGAGATTTCACAACAAAAATAGGAGGTTATCTCTCTTCAGATTGGTCCTTTTTATTCTTTACTACATGTTATGGGACCAAAGTTACTATCAATTCTAAACCATTGGCCAGATTTCATATCAAGCCTCATGCTTCTAATGCATTAGCTAATTATGCAGCCATAGACTAGTCTGATTTCGATAATACAACTCATGTTTCAACACTAGATGGTGTTTCTAATCTATTCATGGATGAAAATACACATGAATAACATACTCATGATCCTTTCAAAGAAGTTGAAGAACATTTTTTTGGTGTGTATTTCCTACATGAGGAAAACACACCAATTCCCTTGCTGTCCAAAACAGAAAATGCAGCAGAAGGGATTTGGAAGCTTCATTTTGATGGAGCTAAGAACAAGAAAGGACAAGGAGTAGGTTTGATGCTCACTTCCCCCACGAATGAAAGGTATTTCTCAGCTTTGAGTCTCTAATTTTCATGTACTTGTAATGTAGCTGAATACAAAGCATTAATTCATGGCTTACTTTGGGCCAGAAAGAGAGGTATTAACATGTTACAGATTTTCGGTGATTCTAAGTTGGTTATCAATCAAGTAATAAATTTCAATGTTTGTAAGAATCCATTAATGAAGTCTTATAGACATAGATTTTCAAACTTAATGGAATATTTTGATGCTATTAATATCCAGTCCATTCCAAAAATAGAAAACAAGCATGTAGATAGACTTGCAGAAATTGGTGCTAGTTTTGAAGTGTTGGAACATATTAAAAATAACGAGATTCAGCCTCACATAAAGCTAATTGTCAGGCCTTCTATACCTGATAATGATTTGAATTGGTAGGTTTTTGAAAATGATGAATAGATTTTCACATTTTTGTAGCAATAAGCTGAATTTTCTAATGTAAATCAATAGAAATTGTTACACTTATATGGTGACCAGATTGTTCAATTAAATAAGAATAAACTACCTCAAAGGTTGGTCATATTGGAAGACATTTTTAGCACTAATGACCATTTAAGGAAATACAAAACAAATATGTCAACACATACAGACAATTATGAAGAGATCTCAGTTGATGATGGGAAAAATTTAATTCTCGGAAAGGTATGTTCCCTAGCTGAGAAATGTTCCTTTATCAATCTTTGTAAGAAATTTAAGGATGTTTTCGCTTGGAAATACCAAGATCTGAAAGGGTTTGATCCAAGTTTGGCACAACATACCATTGAATTACAACCAAATTCCAAGCCAGTTAGGTAAAAACAGAGGCCTATAAATCCCAAGATAGAGCCTTTAATGAGAAAAGAGTTATCTAAGTTGATCAATCAAGTATTATCTTTCTAGTTAAGCATTCAAGTTGGGTAGCCAATCTTGTTCCTATTTGGAAAAAGAATGGAGAAATCAGATTATGTGTGGATTTTAGAGATCTTAACAAGGCTTCATTAAAAGATCATTATCCACTACCTAACATGGATCAGATCTTGAGAACAATTTCTAGTTCTGATAGACTATCTCTTTTAGATGGTTATAGTGGATACAATCAAATTCTAGTTTGAGAAGAAGATAGGTACAAAACAACTTTTACCACCAAGTGGGGTACTTATGCTTACAAAAGAATGCCTTTTGGCCTTTCAAATGTTGGTGCAATGTTTCAACGTGCAATGGACATGGATTATCATAGCTTATTAAATACATACTAGTTTATTTGGATGATGTTACCATATTTTCAAAAAATTCTAATGAACGAACATATAATACATTTAAGGAATACTTTTCAGTTATGTAGACAGTTTGGAATATCATTGAATCCCAAAAAATCTATCTTTTCGATACATCAAGGTAAATTACTTGGTCATATTGTTTCTAAACAAGGTTTAGCAATTGACCCTTTCAGAATTGAAGCCATATCACAGCTATCATTGCCTCATCACAAGAAGGCATTACAGAGCTTTCTGGGAAAAATCAACTTTGTTAGAAGATTTGTTCCAGATTTTGCAGCATTGGTTAAACCATTGACAACTATGTTAAAGAAAGAGAAGACTTTCTCTTGGACCAGTGAAGGGAGAGAAGGGTTTGAAGCAATTAAAACAACCATTTCTCAAGCTCCTACTCTTGCAAATCCAAATTTTGATAAATATTTTACAATGTATGCACTTGCAGGAGCTGAAACAATCTCAACCATATTAACTCAGGTTAATGATGAAAATATTGAGCAGCCAATTGCTTTCTTTGGACAAAGTTTGCATGACTACGAAACAAGGTACACATTTCTTGAAAAACAAGTACTTTCAGTAGTTAAAGGACTAAATAATTTTAAGTACATGCTTTCAAACAATAATATACATGTTCTTGTTTCTAATCCAAGTGTAAAAAACTTTCTTGTTAAATAAATAATTGAATGAGAAGAGAGAAGGTTGGATAACAAAGGTTATGGAATATGATGTTGACATTCACGTTGCAAAAATAGTAAGAGGAAAAGGTTTATGTGAACACCTAATTGCTGATATGGAAAAATAGCAAGCTACAGAATCAAAAGATCCATAACAACATGCTGAAGTTACGTATCAACAATCAGATAGCATGGTGCAACTAGAAAATCAACAACCTGAGCTTATTCAAGAAGTTCAGGAATCAAGATGGATGACTAATTTAGTTAACTATCTACAACATGGCACTTATCTGGAAGGTATGGACAAGAACAAATGAAGGTATTTCAGGTTACAAGTTGTACCTTATGTTTTCATTGATGGTGTGTTATTCAAAAGAGATATAAATAGAATCTTGTTGCGATGTGTTGATTATGATAGAATTCAACAATTATTATCTGAATTCCATGAAGGACTGCAGGAGGTCACTTTTCAGCACGTACTACAACCTTAAAATTATGAAAGCTGGTTACTATTGGCCTAGCATATTCAAATATTTCTTTGAATGGATCAGAAAATGTAAGAAATGTGCTTTATTTGTTGGAAAAGAACATTTAGCTTCACTGCCCCTACAACCTATTTCAGTGGATCAACCTTTCATGCAGTGGGGTCTTGATTTTATTGGCATGATAAATCCACCTTCATCATAAGGACACAAGTGGATTTTGACTGCTACAAATTACTTTACACTGGACTGAAGCAATAGCTTTGAAAGATGCTAACAAAACTTTGATACTATCCTTTTATGAAGGTATAGTTTGCAGATTTGGTGTTCTAACAACTATCATTTCAGATAATGCCTTAGCATTTCTTGGTGCAAAGGTAACATATTGGGCTATCAAACACAAAATTTATTTAAGTACGTCATCTAATTATTACCCACAAGGTAATGGGTTGGCTGAAAGTACTAACAAGAATATTCTAAGGATCATCAGAAGAACACTCAAAGATAACCAGAGAGCTTGGCATCTAATGTTGAATTCAACACTTTGGGATGATAGAGTGACTCCTAAAAGATCAGTTGGCAATTCACCATACAAGCTTGTTTATGGAAGAGAAGCAAGAATGCCTATTTCAGTTGAGTTACCTGCATTAGATTTGTTACATCAGATGGAACTACTTGAGAATGAACCATTACATATTCATTATGTAGAATTGATGGAATTACAAGAGATAAGAGATCAAGCTCATCTGAACATGGAAAATAATTAGAAACAAATGAAGAAACCTTTTAATAATAAATCTAAGTTTAGAGTCTTACATTAAGGATACATTGTGTTAAAATGGGATGTTGATCGTGTAAAGCTAGGAAACCACTCTAAATTTGACACACTCTGGAGTGGTCCTTATATGATTTTAGCCTACAAATAACATAATGCTTTTCAACTTTCAAGGCTGAATGGAGAGGAACTTCCCATTCTTGTGAATGGTATGTTTCTCAAACACTGTTATTGAAAATCCTACAGTGTTTAGTTAGAGTAGGATTTCCCTTTCAATAAGTGCTTCATGCACATTGCAATGGTTTTCAATTCAATAAAGTGCATTCATGCACATGATCTGGTTTACCAGATCCTTCCCAGTTTTAGTTCATTTTGGAAGGGTTGGACCTTCAAGAAGGCATATTTTGATTACATGCTTTGGAATCCATGCCCAATGGACAAGAGAAAGGCACATGTCTACAAGCTAGCAGGCAGCTTTCCCCACAGGATCACCAGAAATGTTGACAATTTTTGCACTCGTGCAAAAATGGGAAACTCGAAACTTCATTACGATGGATGGCATTGGTGAAGTGACCCTAAGCTAGGGGAGATTCTTTCAGTTCAATATTTGTTCTTGCTAGATTAATTAATGACTACATGTAATTTGTAGCTATGTGTGCTGTTACAAAATGTAACAGATCACATAGTCTGCAATTTCATGATTGTCTTCAGCAAAAGAACACAAAGCTCCAAAGGACTAGATGTGAAATCTTGATGAAGACTGAAAATACATTTTAGATGAAGTGTTAAGTTTTGGAACAATAATCATAGTTGTAGATTACAACAGTATCAAAGTTCATTACTAAGGTTACAGGTATTTTAAAGTTCTTTCCTTCATGATTAAATACATTCAATTATGTTATTGAGTTGTTTAATTCATTATACAATCCATATACAAAGCTGAAATGCAGAAAGAAATACACAACTCAGTTTCAGAAATTCAATGTTTTATTCATAAGGAATTTCAAATGTTCCCACACAAGCCGTGGGATGTAACTCAAAAGTAAATTACAACTACTGAAGTAAGAGGTACATATGCATGAAAAAGAAAGTAAAGGAGTATGAAATAACCCATCATTGCCTTGGGTTTCTTTCATTTCAGTTGATGCATTTCCAGCCTCTTCTTTGCTCCATATTCATCCTCGCTTCTTAGCAAGTGGCACTGTACCTGAAAATAAGAAAAGGAAAAATTGTCAATCACGAGCTCAGGGTTGATCCATATTCCTATACTATCCAATTTCGTGCAAGTGGATCTCCTAGCATCAGGAGGTATAAGCTTGCATGAAGATCAAAGGCATAACTAATAAAAGCACTATTCTATAGCAGCATACATGACTCATTCACTTAGAAAGAAGGAGAGAGAAAAACTATGGAATAAAAGAGAGGCCAAACAACCTAATGTTTTTGAACTAGTTTGTCTAAATGTGTAGGTACAAGCAGGAAAAAACAAGTGTTGCACTCTGTAACTTGAATAAGAAAAGTACATTTATTTCAGTTCAAACTAAAGGCTGAAGTATACAAAGATATGCTTGTACTAATTGTTAAAAAAATGCAAGTTTAGTGTTATAATTTCTAACTAGAATAAGAGAAATTACAGCTGAAATAATGGAAAAGGGAATCTGAGAAAAATTTGATAGGGCTTTGCCATGTAAAATGGACATTTTACATCTTTCCATCACAATAGTTCACAACTAATACATGTTTGAAAGTTGTAGATAAATCAAATAGTATGCAACAATGAGGAGATAAGTACATTAGCATAGTCAAAACTATAGATTCTAGATAAATACAAGTTACTTCATGATAGAGAACTGAAGGATTATAGTACAACCAAGGATGCAAAGGGTATTCATAATGAAAGAGATAAACACACAATCAAGCTTCAATTTCAGTAATGTACAGAATGGAACTTTAGATTCAAAGAGTACAAATGCAACTACAAGTTACAAAGAATCAAACCCAAAGGTGAACTTAAGGGAGAGGTACATAAGAGATGTAAGATAAATTATTTCAAAAGGAACCATTCTTCAGTAAATAAAAGAAAGATAAGAAATAGGATCCAATTTCATTCTTTCAGTAAGGTTTAAGGATCAAACTTTGTAAATCTTACTATACAGCATAATTTTCAATATATACTTCCCTTTATGAGTGCAAAAGAAGTAGAAAGTACAGCAATGTATCTTGACTATGTTTCGCAATATTAAAAAATGACAAAATCAAGTTAAATGAAAGAAAATTAAATTGATCAAGTGAAAGGTGACGTTTTAATGCTTGAAATATTAGAGATCAAATGTGGAAGTCACAAATTTTAACGAAAAATCTATCAAAAGGAAAGCTTTGAGCTTAATTTAATTTACAGAAAACCATTCAACTAACATGATTGAACTAGAAATAGAGAGTTTAGGACATATCAGCAATCAAATGACTACTTGGATTGAGTTGTCTTTTAAATTGGCATATAAATGCACAAATTCTATACTAGCAATATTTGCAAAACATTAATGGATGAAAGAATCTCATACATCAAAAAAATTGTAACAATTCATAACACAGCTTTGAAGAAAGGTTCATCATAGTTTTCTTTTCAAATAAAAAAAGGGAATTCAAATTCATTTTGTAAAGTATAGGGAATTGGAATAGTCCTTCAGAATTTTAAGATTTTTTCAACTATCAGAGACATGAACAAATATATAAATCCAAAGTTCTTTCAGATCATTTCATGCAAACGCAATAGGACTGAAAAATCCTAAATAGAGGTAAAACATTTTAATCATTAAATTTAGTCACATGGCTTTAAGATATTTTCATTGAAATATCATGTCCAGTGTTAAAGAAACTGTCAAAGGAATTAAATTTATTTTGGAATTTTTTGAAAATTTCAAAGGTAGATGTATAAAAATAAATTATCCTTAAGTATGTTTTCAACAATACTATTTCAGATTCCAATCTTGTAAAATCAATAGAGTACTACTCCAGGTCAAAGTGGATATTTTCATCCATGGCACAAATTTTCCCGTACAAAGTACATGAAATCCCAAGCTATTTACAAATAACACTTCTTGGTACAAGCTACAATGGAGTCCATAAGATAGAAAAGGAATTTGGTATGCATTTACAACTATAAGAAATAGAAAAAAATTTCAGTCAATTGTTACTGAAGAAAATATTATGTGACAAGCCATGGGACCAACAAAAATTCAGAGTATACCATCTAATAGTTACAATCCATTCAAAGGGAACATTCTATAATGAGGCACAAATTTCATCAATCAAGGAACAGGGATAAAATGAAACAAACCATTTCATATCACGGGCTCGTGTTAAGCATCAAAGCTAGAAAACTTACTAGAATGCTTGAGAATGCAATAGAAATTAAGTCATAGAAAGTCCTAATGGACAGTGAGTACAAAATAGGATATGACCATTTATCAAAGGTCAAGAAAATGAATTTTCCAAAATACTTGTCAGTGAAAAAGAGCTCAGCACCACATCAAGGTGGTATCTGAATATAATTAGTTAGACCAATTTCATAGCAGGAAATTAAGAGTAATGCGAGAAGGTTTCGAATGAATCCATTATACAGGAAAGGACCTAATAGGTATGCCAGTTATCAAGAAGGATAAATACCAAGTGAAAATACAATCTTCGAAATACAAGATATTCCATATAGTGACAGTCAAATTTATTTTTTAAGAAAAAGTAAAAAAAGGATGAAGATTAAGAAACCATTATATCTAATTGAGCCCTTATATATTCAAGAGAAATGACAATGTACAATTTCATCAAATATTCAGAGATATAACGAGTATCAAGTGCTCATGAATTTGATCCTGATTGATCACAAAACGTAAGAAAACAAAAAGACATCAAGGTTGTTGTTGACAATTTTTGCACTTGTGTAAAAATGGGCAACTCAAAACTTTGTTATGATGGATAGCATTGGTGAAGTATACCTAAGCTAGGGGAGATTTCATATTAATGTTTTTTCTGTTGATTAATTAATGATTACATGAAATATGCAGCTATGTGTGCTGTTACAAAATGTAACAGATCACATAGTCTACAATTTCATGACTATCTTCAGTAAAAGAACACAAAGGCTCCAAAGGAAAGTTGTGTTTATCTTGATGAAGACATGTCAATTACAGAATAGGTGAAGTGTTAAGTTTTGGAACAACAAACATAAGTGTAGATTGCAGAAAATCAGAGTTCATTACTGAATGTTACAGGTTCTCTTAAGGTTCTTTCCTTCATGATTAAGACATTCAATTATGTTACTGAGTTGTTTAGTTCATTATACAATCCATACAGAAAGAATCTAAATGCAGAAAGAAATATACAACTCATGTTCAGAATTTAATGTTTTATTCACAAGGAGATTCAAATGTTTCCCACACAAGCCATGGGATGTAACTGAAAAGTAAGTACAACAACTGAAAAAAAAGATACACATGAATGAAAGAGAAAGAAAAGGAGTATGAGTGAACCCATCATTTCCTTAGGGTTTCTGTTCTTTGATTGAAGCATCTTCATCTCCATATTTGATTTCTGTTTCATCTTCATTGTAGAAGCCATTGTACTTGAAAAGAAGAAAAGCTAACTGTCAGTTACAAGCTCAGGGATCAAACCATATTCCTACACTGTCCTACTTTGTGCATATGAATCTTCCCCTAATAGGAGATGTATTCTACTTGAATAAAATAACTGCATGCATGCTTTATTCACTAAAGAAAAAGAAGAAAGAAAAAACATGGACATAAGAGAGGCCAAAAAATCCTAATTATTTTCTAATTGTTTTCCTAAGTGTGCAGGTACAGGTTGTAGCCAAAAATAAAAATAGACAAGTCATAAGTGCATGCAATAAAAGGAAGAATGTAACTAAAAGTTCTAACAACTGTTCTAAAATGGAAGAGGTTATAGTACGAAAGAGAGAGTGGAAAATAGAAACACTTGTTTCAGTTACAACAGAAGAGGGAGAATCAGATTTCAAGAAGCTGAAACTAAATGGAAAGAAGGGATTACAGCTGAAACAGGATGAGAGAGAAGATTATGGGAAAATTTTGACAGGGATTCGCCATGTAAAATAAACATTTCAAATATTCCAGCAAGCATCTAAGTAAGAAACAATTGCAGAAA
>CM034157.1:251860953-251864071 GCA_019776745.2 Taxus chinensis | reverse complement strand
TTAGTGGGGTTTTCTTTCTTTGGGATTTTCCTAAGTATTTTTGGTTGATATTCTCATACATTATTTCATAGATTGATTTTACAAATTATAATTAAACAATCACAAAATAAGTACAATAAATAATTTTTTTCTAAGAAAAAGTATGAAAATTTATAAAGTAATAAAAACATACACATAATAATGAATGTTAGGGAACATATCAGTTTACTCCACATCAATATTTATTTGTTGTGTTATGAGATTGTTTTATATTAATATCGAAGAAAATTAAATATTTGTTTGAGAAAAATATTTCTTAATAATAAAGATCAGTCTAGGTTCACATTTATGATCATATACTAAATGTTTTCTCTCTAATAAAGTGAAAATTAGTAAGAAAATAAATCAATGTAATTGAATTCATTCAAAATTTCATTAGAAGAATGCATTTTTCATTTATTAGGGATAAAAATTTCCAACAAACGTATTTATACATGTAAATTATATGATTATTGTGGATGAATCCATTCCTTAAATTAAAAATAGGGAAGGTTTGTTCTTCTTGGTGATTCATGCTTGCATATTAACTCGACATACTCTATGAGTAGTGACAAATATTATACTACTATCATATAATTTGTTAAATATTTTAATGCATTTACCTTGCTATAAGTTTGAAATACATAATATTATCAAAAGTGGCAATTTATCCTTAGGCATTGTTCCCAAGCTCAATCTATTTAATCAGTAAATATTTTTATGGGACCATACACAATAAGACTAGGTCATACCATTGTGAGGATTATGATAGTATGATTTTGTATCCTTCTGATTACATATATTATATTGCTAGTATTTTTTCTCGCACTATATTTACTAATATCACTAAACATTCTCAAGGAGACATATCATAAAATGAAAATGACACTTCTACCCACGACCTTCCCAAATATTTAGATCTACACTTTCATGTTTTTTACAACAAAATCCTCATCATTGGTTCTCTTCTATATATTTCTCAGGATGATATCAATCATATCCCAACATCCACAATTCTTGAGTCTGTTCTCACATCTTCTACTATCATATATTATTCCTACATCTATAATTTATATATATATTTGGATGTAACCAATATCCGACCTCAAAATTTTAATATGAATATAGTAATGCATTTACCTTGCTATAAGTTTGAAATACATAATATTATCAAAAGTGGAAATTTATCCTTAGGCATTGTTCCCAAGCTCAATCTATTTAATCAGTAAATCTTTGTATGGGACCATACACAATAAGACTAGGTCATACCATTGTGAGGATTATGATAATATGATTTTGTATCCTTCTGATTACATATATTATATTGCTAGTATTTTTTCTCGCACTATATTTACTAGTATCACTAAATATTCTCAAGGCGACATATCATAAAATGAAAATGACACTTCTACCCACGAACTTCCCAAATATTTAGATCTACACTTTCATGTTTTTTACAATAAAATCCTCATCATTGGTTCTCTTTTGTATATTTCTCAAGATGATATCAATCATATCCCAAAAATATTTAAAATACTATTTAAAGAGTGTGAAAGGTAAACCAATAATATTTAAAATACCAACCAAAGGATCACGAAAAAATAACATTGGTAAACACATGCCAATTGCTCCGGCCCCTAGCGGGACACTAAACATTGCCTCCTCCTTTAGAATTCCAACCCTCTCACTTCATGGCTTGCCCAGTGCAGCAGACATATCAGTTTTTAATAATATAAATTTAGATGAAGATTACTTGGGCATTGATAGCAATGACCCAACTGGATTTTTCAATACCCATGAGATGATTCAAGGCCAGCAGGTATAGTTCAATTTCAACATACTTTACCATATTGAATTACATTTCACTTTAGATTTATTTGTCTTAATCTTGATTAATTTGATCAAAAATAGGATCAGGCCACCCAAAGGAAGAAACAAGTACCAGTTGATCAACCCGAAAGCCCCCATACCTCTCCAGCGAGATCATCTGCATCAAATACAAATGGTGAACAGTTGCTACCTTTTCCTTTGGAGAACTTAATTGGTTATGATTTTAAATCCCATGTCAGTGAGTTTATTCTACCTCATATTAGTCAATTCATAGAATGGGAGAGAACGGTTAAAGTACTTATCAATGAGATTATTAGTCATTATGAAAATTATTGGTAAAGGGATAGGTTATACGCTGCAGTCCAGAATCAACTTGCAAAGATGGATTCCTTACTTATCCAAGTAAGAAGTGGGACTATCACGTATAACAACAAATATAAAGACGACATTTTAGATAAGAAATTAAACAAATTGTAAAATATTAATGCTGAGGCCCAGGCATATTTTAACAAATGGTTTAAGGAAAAGGATCTTGTAGCAGTTGTAAATGCAGAGAGAGATAGAGCGGTCGTAAGTATTATGACTTTTAAATAATAATTTTTGTTAATTTAAAGTTTTCTTATTTTAGTAATATGTTGAATTGACATTACTTTTTTTTTGCAGTTGAAATATGAAAATTTTAAGAGTCAAGAAAAGGTTTTCCAAGTTCACTTCGAAACAACAAAGAACAGTTTATCCGCATCAAAGAATTTGAAGGAAAATATTGTTTTAGTTAACAAACAAAACAATACATTGAAGCGGATAATTAAAGAGCACGGCTTCGACCCTGAAATATTATTCAAAGCTCAGGCAGCAGCTGATCCAAATTTTTTGTCCCATGGATATGCGACAAAGCAAGGAGAAAGAATTTTTTAAAATTTGGACAGTGCTGCGGAAGATCTCATAAGTTCTAGGGTTATTTTTGTCATTGGGGAAAGGGGTACAGCCACATGTGAAGAAACCATTGGGGAAAGAAGCACAGGAGTTGAAATGGATACAGAAAAAGAGGGTTGAAATTTTTTATTATTGAGTGTGGAAATTTGAACTATTGAATTTTATTATCTAGATTTGATAGCCTTTGAAAATTTGAAATACTATATAATCTTTAATTTTATAACTTGTTATATATTATACAAAATGCATCCTAAAGAAACGAATTCATCCACAATTGCATATAGGATTTCTCATAGATATCCTGGTTATGATGAGGGTTTCAATTTTTATGCCTCTG
>CM034157.1:251783453-251855953 GCA_019776745.2 Taxus chinensis | reverse complement strand
CCTTCTTAATCATCTCAGGGTTGAAAATACTTCTTAGAGAAAAATATTCAACAGGGAGATCATGTACTGAATTAGGCTCCAAGAAAGGTTTAATGTAGGAAGTGATATATCTAAGTGCTCTTCCAATTTCTTAGTTGTTCATTTATACTCCTCATTTTGAGAAAGTACATGAATAGAGGATTCCTTGAGTAAATTATCATCACCTTCATGTGTAACTTATTCTAATGGGATCTGGGTCCACTCATAGTCCTCATGGATCATTTCCTCAAGAGGTTTTGTACCTTTTTCCTAGGTAACCTCTGCATATTGATTATCGAAAACTACACTGAAAAAGAGAGAAGTTACATGTTCCTTCCTACATCATTTGGTCTTCATAAACTTTTTGATGGCTCCAAGGTTAGGTATTGCATCTTTTTGTGTTGTCCTTAGTTCACCTACGTGTAATTATTGGATCCATGGGAATGTATCTTTTGGAGTAGATGTGTTGTTATCCACAAGGAAATATTCATATCCATGATGAGGGACGAATTTTTTCTTATTATGGGAATGTTAGGCTACCAAGGAAAACATACTCGAATGTCAATGAATAATGGGAGGCTAGAATGGATCAATCTTACCTAGCTCAACAACCTCTATGGGGTTTTGCTATAAATCTCACTGTCTTACGAAGCTTCCTAGAATAGGTGTCTTTTGTGCACCCTCTAATCATTATCCTTATTTTAAGGATCCTTGTTTAATGGCCCTTGGTGATACTAAGGTGAGGTTTGGTTGTAATGTTTCTTCCTTTGATAAATACCCACATTAATACGTATTTGATAGAGTGTTTAAGAAAACTATTGTGAATGACATCATATATATTTGAGGATGATTTCTCATTTTTGTACACATGGTGCCCCACATAAAGATAACCTATTTACTCTTCCTAACTCTACAGAACTTCATGAATGAAATAAAATTTTGATTTCCTAGATACTTTATTGCTCATATGATTTTCATGATATGATTTCTTGATTTTTCATAGATGGTGGTCTTAAGTTCTTTGATAATTCAATTAGTCCACTTTAACTTGCTCCTTGGAGAGATGATGGTAGATTCAAGACATGACAACTCTTGACCTGTTGCATGAGCTTCACATTTCAAACTTGAACACAATAACACATTTCTGCTATTCACAATTCACATCCTCGTCCAAGAGACCACATTAGTGGAAACATGCCTATGACATCTAGAAAACCTTTTTATAAATTTACATCTAAATAAAGCTTAATAATGAGTTACATGTTTTAACCTCCAAATTTAACTAAGACAAAAAAAATTCCATCCCCTCGTACTTTCAAGATGAGATCTCATTATCAAACATAGAAGAAGTGTTTAGAAACACTTCGCAAGGTATGCATTGCTTGAGATCATAACCATTCTTTCTCATAGTGAGATTATTGATGAGTTTGAATTTAAATGGATCTCTTGACTCTAAATAGAGATCTTCACTCTTTTGGAACAATTTTCTGATATCATAATGTTCCTTAATGTTCCTAGTTTCACCGACTACACCTTGATGTGCTCTAATATGTTCCTTGACTTAAATGCAATTAGAATGATTCTGTAGAATCCTTTGAAAGACTGTGAAGGTTTAATTTTCTTGTTTCAGCCATGAAACATCTTTTTTACCTCACGGTGATGACAAAAAGAAACAATATGAGTGAAAAAAGAACTACCTATAGCTTTCTCTAATCAAATAAGAAACTTTCTATTTTTAAAAGGTGGGGCTAGGAGCTATTATCTTTAATGTTTTTTTGTAATTTTACATAAATATTGTTCCCTAGAGCTCAAAATCTACATAGGTTACTGTCATTGATGATGGTTTTCTATTTTTAACAAGTTTCTATTTTTTAATATATTCTTTTTTCAAATTTTCTATTTTTAGAAATTCGCCCAATTTTCCCTATTTGATGTTTCTCACTTTTTCACGATGTTATGAATGTTGAGGGTTTGAAATTTAAATAATATTACTACTTTTAGCACCTCCTTATTCATAGCATATGATATTTTTAATAAGTGAGCTTATTGGTGTTAGATTGCGCTAAACCCATCATCACTGTTCTCAGCTTTGCACTGCGAGCATGTGTTCCAATTTTCATTGTTTACAATTGTTAGAGATCTGTGAAATTTAAAAAGTAATTTTTGGGGGTTAGGCTTTCATAGTTTTGTATAAAAAAATCTAGGGAATCATATGTTATGCAACTACAATCTTCTGAAAAGTATTTTGGCGAAGAGTGATCTATTAAAGTTTCACTATGATCTAGTTTTTGGTTAATGAGATACAAAGAATTATATTTTTAAGGCTATGGCCATTCTGAAAAAAAAAAACATTTCATCATTTTTGGCAAAAATGGATCTTTTTCAAAGTTTTACAGTAGCATTTTTTGTGGGAGATCAACTTGTGTAAAGAAAATGAGCTATGTTTTACTTTTGTGTTTATCTTTTGACCATGGTTTGATCTCGGGTTGAATATGAGTTTGTGTAGATTTAAAATATGGTTTTTCATGGTGATAATGGGATGAATGGATAATAGGAAAGAAAAAGGATTCCTTGGAAAATTTTTGAGACAAGTGACATCCCTAGAGTGAAGGTGAGTGAGATAAAAGAGCTAAGCAAGCACCCTATGGAGTTGGGAGAGGTCACATGGATGACTAGGTGTTGGGTAATGCACATGGGCAAAATTTCTTATCGCCTTTGTCCCCATGAAAAAGGGAACATCATTGAAATAAAATGACACCTTGGAGAAATGATGTGACATGTGGCTCTGAGGAAAATTGGCTAACGATGGGTTTTCACTCACAATTCTCCCTAACTTAGCTTTTACTCAACCTGGGTTGACGTGATTGCACATTGGTCTTAGGAAGAGTTACAAGGATGCATTGGGACACACGTTTTTGAACTCTTTTCCCCTTGGGGACAATATGTGTAACAAAGCATGCCTTACCTCATTTGGAAAACCAATTCTTAAACTGGTTTACCTGAAATAGCTTGAGAGCAAGAAATATTCAACCTAGGAGCTCAGGATGGACATTTGAGGTGAAATTTTATATGGACACAAATCCAAATACAAATGGAAAAACTTTTAGACCTTAATTCTTCCTTAAACTCAAAAATGGACCCTTTTAGATTAGGGCAATGAGGTACACCAGAAAAGTTTGAACTGCCTCAAGAAATCATTAGACCTTGGATCAAATTTAATGTTGACACCATGTACAGTATTCTTGAAGATTTATATTTCTTTCTTGTTTTTCTCCTAACTCCTTATAGATCTCGTGGAATCATTTGGAGAAGCTTAGGTTCACAATTTGACAATTCATTCCTTAAACCTGAAAACCCACTTTTGCATCTACTGCCCCTGAGTAACCAAATATTTCCTAAATATTCCAAAACTACTTCCAATACCTTCAATTAAATCCAATACCACCTCCTAATGTTTGTGACATCTTCATTAGCATCCCAGGGGATCACATAGTCTTTAAAATGGCCAAAATTGTCCTTTCAAGGCTTCTGGGAGAACTGGTCTTCTACTACATTTTATTTAATGAAAGAACTGACCTCATCACATCATTTTGAAAACTTGTACATGTTCACCGAATGTAATATGACTATTATTAGAGGAAAGGTGACCATGACTTAGGAGGCATGATGACTAGGAGAGGGATTCAGGAAGATTTTGAAGCTCGTTTACATCTTGTGGGTTTGCTTTCATCGTCCAATTTTTTAACTTTTGGGCTAGTCAATTAGCATGACAACACTATCCAAAGGAATTTATCTACCCAAATATTGACAACAATTAACTAATGGTAATTTTGATGATGTTTTTTTCTTTCATTACTCAGAGAAGACAAAACTTTGAACAATGCTATGGAATGGTTTTAATTTTTTTATCTTGCTTCCAGCTTGGATATATTTTAATGGAGAAAAAATCAATGCTACAGGTAGTATATCATGGTCATTCCCACTTGGCTTTCTCATTTCTAGTATAAATAGATTCAACCAAGGATTCAATTTATATTTTTTTCCATCCATTTTGAGTTTCAAGATTCTCGTCTTGAATTATGGTCAAATGTTGTTCAGAGGGTGGGAAACAAATTCCTCGATTACTAAGCCTCTCTGTTTAGTGGGGAATTTCAGATTTACTATAAGATTTTAGTGGCTACTCATGTGTACTACTTTTATTATTGGAATTCTTATAAAGTTTCCTACGTTAAACTTGAAAATTTTCTTCGAGACATTCTCTAGGTTAACTTTGATGGTTCTAAAGGATTTCACAGGGTGGCATGGAACATCTACTATCAACCTAAAGAAGCATGAGGGTTAGGAATCCTTATCAATAAACTCCAGGGACACGTTCTTAACACTAAATGTGTCATTTATAGTCTTGAAGGAACTGGAGCATGGAAATTTCTTCTCAAAAACTCAATTCTTCAAGGACTAATATTAGGAATGAGATCCTAGAAAGGTATTGATTTTGAAACTATTTTTCTCACTCCAGTATTGTTTAAGATGGTAGGCACATTTATTGTGAATATTATTTAGTAATTATGAGAACTGGTCAAACCCCATCTCCTTTGGGTTGTAAATGGTTTCAAATAAGGTTTTCATGTCAACTGCCATTCCATATGGTGATATCCCTTACTCAAATTATAAAATGTCCTTTTACCTCTCACTACAAGAATCAAAGGGCTAAGATTGTTCAAAAAAGGTCTAATCTTTTACATGATTAATATATATTTTTAGTTCATCCAGATATTGGATTCCCTTATATGTTATCAAGTAGAAGTGTTATCTTATAAATTTGGATGCTCCTACTATTTCCTCCATAGTGTTTTTCATCCATGAGGATGTTAGTGTACATGAATTTTTTCATCGTCATTCAGTCTATTTTCCACCATAGATGGTCAGTCATCTCACATTATGAGATCATATGTTGTTAGGGTTAGTTAGGGTTGTGTCCACGTTTCATGCACAAGATTTACAAATCACTCCTATATGTACCTCATTTTTTTTGTATATGAGAATGAGAAGACCTTCTATTTCATACTTGATTCTCATTTTATGATTTTATCTCTTGGATAATACGTGAAGTGTTCACAACACCATTGAAAGTGCAACCTTTTCTATGTTCACGGGGTTTTGTATTGATCCTCACAGAAAAATATGATATGGTATCAAAGTAATTGTTTGTTAAACGTGCACTAGTTTGATTTTGGTTGCTTATTATTCCTTTCTTGGTTTTCATGCTTCTTGTGTAAGGTTTTAATCTTCCTATGGAATATTGTTAACATGTTTAACAATCTTGTTTTTTGGAGTTCATGCGGGTTTTCTAGTTGTGCATGTGCAGGTTTCCGGTATTTCAAAACCAGATATAGAAAGTTGTAGATAAGTTTTGAGGAACAACTAAATATAGAGGTAGGATCTTCAAATCAGTTTTATTAGTAATTTTTAATTATAAATGATTTTTGTAGAAATTTTTTGTTTTGGATCTGGATTTGTCCTTCCCTATTGGTGTTGCATGTGGTTTTCCCATGTTGGTCTTTCTCCATCCTTTTCTAAGCTCTATAGATCTCCCTCTTGGCTTGATGAGCTCCGCAAAAAGTTTAGTTTGCTACCTTTTGAGCTTGGTGAGTTGAGGTTCCATCGAGGTGGCTGCCATGGTTTTTTATATTTCTTTTTCCTTACTTGGATTGGGTTTATTCTTGCATCGGCGTGTGTATTTCTTGGAGGCGAATTGTTTTATGTTTCTTCCCTCCATCTCAATTTACCTTGTTCATCATGTTGTGCCTATTTTTATATCAATCTATCCTCTATATCTCTTTGCCAAAGAGATGGTTGTCATTTTCACCATACAATTTTTTTTTCACTCAAGTCAGTTTTTCTGTCTTAGCTTTGTATCAGGTGAGTTTGTTTGTGCTTTGGATGTAGTTATTTTGTATTTGTGTACTTCAAACCCTTTGTTTCATCCCATTTTTTTTATCTCGTTAGGAGTGGTATTACCCTGCTTTGCTCATCTCGAGACTAGTTGACTGATACGTATCTTTTCCCATTTTCTTTTTTAAAAATCGTTGTTTACATTAACTATATGTGGTGGTAAATTTTCTAAAATATGGTCAGTGCTTGAATAGGTTAGATTTATTATTAAGGCGGATTTTAATTTGGTGCGTCTTATTTAAATGTGGGGTGGTGATTATTTAAAGTGGCCTATTGTTAATAAGGGATAAAATTATTTTTTAATTAGGATATAACTTTTGTTGAAAAAGGTTGGTAAATTAATACTATTAGGGGTTAATTATTCAATCAGATCTTTAATTTAATGTAATTAGTATCTCTTAATTTAATTGACTTAGTATTTCATTTTATTATCGATTAATTTATAGTGTCGTCTTTTTTGTCACCTTTTTTAATCGTTAAATAAGGCTGATTGGCTAAACATAGAGTGCGATTTGTAGTGTTATTAGACATTTTTTACTACTAACCATTTGTTGGAGTGTGTAGAGTCTCTCTTAGCATTTTTCAGCCTTTTAGGAGCGTTTGATGCGTCTTAGAGGTCCCCAAGACTCATCTTGAGACCATTATTTAACATGTAACTTCTCTCACTATAGCGTGTGGATTAGTGAATGCATTCTCCATACTCTTACAACAAGGGACTTTCTTCTCTAACAAGAGATGATTTTTATCACATCAGACTATGTTTTGTTCCCTTGTTTCTTGTTTATGTAATTTTTCTGTTAGTTTATGTCTTAGACATTGCTTCCGAATGAGACTTATTTTGGCCTCCACTCTTGCATGAGTCATCACCTACTACAAGGTGGGTTTTCAATTGTCCCATGTCAAACGAACACTACCTATTGTGATCAACCCACTAATTCTAAAGTTCCACAAATTGGTGGGTTATCATTGTTCTTGGGTGCTGTATTACATACAAATGAATTCTTGAGTAAGTCTTACATCTTACAAACTTATGTGTATTATTGCACCTTTATTTTCATGCATTATAGATGCGTTATCGGTTGAGTCTGATGTCCATTTGAGAGTGTGTTTGTCATTTTTGACTCTACTGCACTTATTTATCTTCTTACATTTGCACCATGGAGATTAGTTTTCCCAAACCTACACTTCATAGGACCATTTCTTCATTACATCCTCCACCTATTATTATGGGTAGGGATAACTATGAACTATGGAATTTGAGCGTGGAGTGTTTTCTTATTCACAAAGACCTTTATATCTACTTCTATGGACAATTACCTAATGCCATTTATCTTGATCAGAGTAAAAAATGGTTTTCCATTTGTAGCATTTTCATTGGTCAATTGTTGATTTACATTACCAGTCCTCTTCACCTTCGTGTGGTTCACATGGATTGTCATCTCACTATTTGGAGCTTTCTTCAACCCTTTTTGGAGACCCTTCAGAGACTGTCGTTGTTACTTCACCTAATAATATAGTTATCTCTTCTCCATTTTTAGACTCAATTGTTTCTATCACTAACGACAAGGATATTTATTCTAGTTCTGATGATGAGTGTAAAGATGAGGACTTCTATGCTCTTCTCTAAAAGCATTTAGATAAGTTTGACATTTCTCCATTCTCAAAAGACATCAGGAAGTCTTATTCTTAGCTTCATACTCTCATTACATCTACCTCATTTCCACTTCTAGTGTGTGAGGATTTTTTTACTCTTCCTCCTTTATGTGTTGATGATTCATACTTATTAGGCATCATTCTTCTATTTATTGAGCCCCACCCTCTTGGGATGAGTATTTACCAAACCTTAGTTGTCTCTTCGTAGTTCTTACTTGTGATGCAGTACAGGGAGTTTATCATCATTTTATAGGTGTTTGGGAGGTGTCCTTCATATCCTTTGTTGGGATTTACCCTTTTGGGACTCTTATCACTTCCATTTATTTAGAGACCATTACTGATCCAAATTTTCTTAAAGATCCTCATTCTACTATTGTGGGGGTTGTTACTTTTCCATTACTTCACTTGGCCATCATTTTGGTGGATGTTCCTCTCTCATAATTGTTTACATTTATATCTTCATGGAGTTAACTTTATCTCTTTTAGACTTACTTGTCAAACCTATGTTACATTTCCATGGACCAAATTTCAATTTTTTCATACTGCTGCAATATGCTTCCTTCGCGAAGTGGTCAGACTTCCAGTAATCCAATTTTTTCCTCCCTAACAGAAGTAACATTATTTGATGCTGATGAATCATTTTCAGAATAAAAGTGGAAGAACACATAATTTAAAATCATCTTAGATACATCATAGAGTTGCAAAATTCGATCCATTGCAAGATTTTGTACCGAAACCTTTACTAAGGCCAAATATCCTTTCTTGTGCTCTCATCGTGGGTGAGGTCCACTTTAGTTTCTCATCTTTTCTTATCTCACATATGTCTTTCCTCTTTTCCCTTCTCCTTCTTCAAGAGATATTTCAGTTTTTACATGGGTACCTTATAAGGCCTTTAGTTTCAAGAACTCAATTGACGCATATCTCTTAGGTGGTTTACAAGTTTCTTTTATCTCTTATAAGTGGACATTTTTCCTTAGGATTTTAACTCCATTACTTGAGATCTTTATTATACATGGGTACCTCTTCAGGGCTAGTAGTTGGGACCCATTTCCCTTCTCCTCTACTTATTTTCCATAAAGATTATTATTTTTACATGGGTACCTTATAACGATTTAGTTTTCGGACCTTATTTAACATCTAGCAACACTCCATAGGAGGTTTCCTGGCCATTTTCATAGATCAGGGCACCCAGATCTCATACTAGGGTGCCCACATGATCCACTATTTCTCTCCAGTTGCCCCAGTTTAGCCAGACACTCCATATCTAAAATTTTTAAGGATCCTATACAAAGGTTTCCTCCTCTTGTTGATTCATTCTCCACTTCGATACAATATCACAACATCATTGAATCAACTAAGACCTTCTTAACCATCTTTGCACATTAGGGTTTCATAATCTATTGCCTATCTTTCTTGAGTATATTTTCTACATTTTTATATTCGTTTATTTATTGCTCACATAACATTAGATTACTGTTATCTCTCAAAAGTTCACCCTGTAGAGAGATGACTGTAGGTGTTCTAAGATTGCTCTGGATCTCTCTCTATTGTAGATACAATGGAAACACCTTAGATCTATGGGTATACCTATTGTTGAGATGAGTCTCTAGTATCAAGGCCGGTTCCTTCTTGATGTATCCTAAACTATTTTTTTGGGGTTTTGAGGGTAAAAAGATGACCCTAAATGAACTGAAAAATTGGGGTGATACACAAAAATTGTTGAGGGGTTTGATTGAGTACATGCACAAATGAATAGTTTTCAGAAAAATATTAAGGTAGAAACTTGATGTATTGAGGGAAAATTTCACAATAATATTGTTAAGATACACATGCACACTAATACCATGCAAAAATTACTAAATTTGGAATAGGGTAGGATGATTAATAAGAGAATTTGGCATTCAAAAGGATTAATAAGACATACACAAGACTGCAAATTATTGGAAAGGCATAATATAATTCTTGTTAAAAGGGTAAAACTGGAAAAATCTGCTTCAACACTTCTATGTCTAAAAGTTCTCCCCCTTTTTGTGCTTTACCGATGCACACAATATATAGCAAAAATTAATCCTCCCACCCTTCCTAAATATAGACTAAAAATTGTACTCACACATGTATCCTATTTTTATGCTTTATCCTGAATAAATAAAGGAATCAAAATAAGCATGCTAATACAATAAGGCATTAATAGCCTTATTTACAAAAATACAAATCAATGAAACTCCAGTTGACTGTTCTATTTTTAATAAAGCTGGCTGAATATTTTTTCTAATAATAAAATTTTCTTAATGAGAAAGTATTCTCCAATATATGCAAACTATGTCTTTTAGTTAATGATGTGACATCTATAACTTGATCCACTTACAATTGCAAAAATATTATTTTAAACTGCCTCTTGGATGCACATGTAAAAATTAATTCAATTCCATATCACCCATTATGGGGATCATTGTGAGCACATGTGAAATAAAATAATACTCTTATGTTTGTTAAAAATAAGTTAATAGGCCTCCAAAAAGAGCTCCTTGTACTCTAATGTTTACCTCTTTTTGTCTTCTTGTGGTCATATGAAGAATTGCACTTTTGCACATAACGCTATTGTCTACTTCATAAAATTCCAACTGTGAGGAGCATTGTGAGGTGAACACTTGTCTTCATTCTGGATTTGACCACCTTTGTTGACCTGGTATATTATTATGATTTAAAATTAGCAAGGGGTCATTTTTGAAATAATGACATACTATACACTCGATCACCTTTTTTATTATCATTACATAGTATATACTTGGCCACCTTTTTTTATTTTCAGTACATGGTATATACTTGGCAGTATTTGATATTTTTGCATATGTTTAGGACCTTAACCAAGGTCAATGCAATGATTCTTTTAATAATGTGGGCCGGGCCCCTTCCCATGGTGGCTCACCCTTTGAGATTTATCTATGGAATTCACTAATGTTGGGTAAGATTGGGATCACGTTCGAGTTATTTCTTTTTGATGAAGGTCTTCGATATTCTTTGATTGGTCCTTGGCCTTTGATCTTCTATACCCTCAGTTAGGTTTTTGACATGGCATTTAATATGGTCGGTGACATTGGGCATGGTTTTCACGTAGAATTTGGCAAATGGTTTACGATCATTGATCTGATGTAACTGTTGATCTCGCACCATTGATCTATAAGCATATGTATTTAAATTAATTGTGGGTTTCATAATCTCATTACATCTACCTCATTTCCACTTCTAGTGTGTGAGGATTTCTTTACTCTTCCTCCTTTATGTGTTGATGATTCATACTTATTAGGCATCATTCTTCTATTTATTGAGCCCCACCCTCTTGGGATGAGTATTTACCAAACATTAGTTGTCTCTTCCTAGTTCCTACTTGTGATGCAGTACAGGGGAGTTTATCATCATTTTATAGGTGTTTGGGAGGTGTCCTTCATATCCTTTGTTGGGAGTTACCCTTTTGGGACTCTTATCACTTCTATTTATTTAGAGACCATTACTGATCCAAATTTTCTTAAAGATCCTCATTATACTATTGTGGGGGTTGTTACTTTTCCATTACTTCACTTGGCCATCATTTTCGTGGATGTTCCTCTCTCATAATTGTTTACATTTATATCTTCATGGAGTTTACCTTTATCTCTTTTAGACTTACTTGTCAAACCTATGTTACATTTCCATGGACCAAATTTGAATTTTTCCATACTGCTGCAATGTGCTTCCTTCGTGAAGTGGTCAGACTTCCAGTAATCCAATTTTTTCCTCCCTAACATGGAAGTAACATTATTTGATGTTGATGAATCATTTTCAGCCTAAAAGTTGAAGAACACATAATTTAAATTCTTCTTAGATACATCATAGAGTTGTAAACTTTGATCCATTGCAAGATTTTGTACCGAAACCTTTACTAAGGCCAAATATCCTTTCTTGTGCTCTCATCGTGGGTGAGGTCCACTGTAGTTTCTCATATTTTCTTATCTCACATATGTCTTTCCTCTTTTCCCTTCTCCTTCTTCAAGAAATATTTCAGTTTTTACATGAGTACCTTATAAGGCCTTTAGTTTCGAGAACTCAATTGACGCATATCTCTTAGGTGGTTTACAAGTTTCTTTTATCTCTTATAAGTGGACATTTTTCCATAGGATTTTAACTCCATTACTTGATATCTTTATTATACATGGGTACCTCTTCAGGG
This sequence comes from Taxus chinensis, assembly GCA_019776745.2. Classification (NCBI taxonomy): domain Eukaryota; kingdom Viridiplantae; phylum Streptophyta; class Pinopsida; order Cupressales; family Taxaceae; genus Taxus; species Taxus chinensis. Next base: position 251,844,126 of record CM034157.1, on the reverse strand, counting down.
CTTGTTTTTGGGACCCATTTCCCTTCTCCTCTACTTATTTTCCATAAAGATTGTTATTTTTACATGGGTACCTTATAAGGATTTAGTTTTCAGACCTTATTTAACATCTAGCAACACTCCATAAGAGGTTTCCTGGCCATTTTCATAGATCAGGTCACCCAGATCTCATACTAGGGTGCCCAAAGGATCTACTTTTTCTCTCCAGATGCCCCAGTTTAACCAAACACTCCATATCTAAAATTTTTAAGGATCCTATAAAAAGGTTTTCTCCTCTTTCTGATTCATTCTCCACTTCAATACAATATCACAACATCATCGAATCAACTAAGGCCTTCTTAACCGTCTTTGCACATTAGGGTTACATAATCTATTGCCTATTTTTCTTGAGTATAATTGCTACATTTTTATATTCGTTTATTTATTGCTCCCATAACATTAGATTACTGTTATCTCTCAAAATTGCACCTTGTAGAGAGATGACTGCAGGTGTTCTAAGATTGCTTTGGATCTCTCTCTGTTGTAGATACAATGGAAACACCTTCGATCTATGGGTATACCTATTGTTGAGATGAGTCTCTGGTATCAAGGTCGGTTCCTTCTTGATGTATCCTAAACTATTTTTTTGGGGTTTTGAGGGTAAAAAGATGACCCTAAATGAATTGAAAAATCAGAGTGACACACAAAAATTGTTGAGGGGTTTGATTGAGTACATGCACAAATATCTGAGAATGGATTCTGAATGCACAAATGAATAGTTTTCAGCAGAATATTAAGCTAGAAACTTGATGTATTAGGGAAAATTTCACAATAATATTGTTAAGATACACATGCACACTAATACCATGCAAAAATTACTAAATTTGGAATAGGGTAGGATTATTAACAAGATAATTTGACCTTCAAAAGGATTAATGAGATATACACAAGACTACAAATTATTGGAAAGACATAATATAATTCTTATTCAAAGAATAAAACTGGAAAAATCTACTTCAACACTCCTATGTCTAAAACTTCTCCCCCTTTTTGTGCTTTACAAATGCACACAATATATAGCAAAAATTAATCCTGCCACCCTTCGTAAATATAGACTAAAAATTGTACTCACACATGCATCCTATTTTTATCCTTTATCCTGAATAAATAAAGGAATAAAAATAAGCATGCTAATACAATAAGGCATTAATAGCCTTATTTACAAAAATACAAATCAATGAAAATGCAGTTGACTGTTCTATTTTTAATAAAGTTGGGTGAATATTTTTTCTAATAATAAACTTTTCTTAATGAGCAAGTCTTCTCCAATACATGTAGGACACTATGTTTTAGTTAATGATGTGACATCTGTAAGTTGATGCACTTACAATTGCAAAAATAGTATTTTAAACGGCCTCTTGGATGCACATGTAAAAATTAATTCAATTCCATATCACCCATTATGGGGATCATTTTGAGCACATGTGTAATAAAATAATACTCTTATGTTCATTAAAATTAAGTTAATAGGCCTCCAAAAAGAGCTCCTTGTACTCTAATGTTTATTGACCTCTTTTTTTCTTCTTGTGGTCATATGAAGAATTGCACTTTTGCACATAACGCTATTGTCTACTTCATAAAATTCCAACTATGAGGAGCATTGTGAGGTGAACACTTGTCTTCATTCTGGATTTGACCACCTTTGTTGACCTGGTATATTATTATGATTTAAAATTAACAAGGGGCCATTTTTGGAAAAATGACATACTATACACTCGATCACCTTTTTTATCATCATTACATAGTATATACTTCGCCACGTTTTTTTATTTTCAGTACATAGTATATACTTGGTGGTATTTGATATTTTTGCATATGTTTAGGACCTTAACCAAGGTCAATGCATTGATTCTTTTAATAATATGGGCCAGGCCCGTTCCCACGGTGGCTCACCCTTTGAGATTTATCTATGGAATTCACTAATGTTGGGTAAGATTGGGATCACGTTCGATGTTATTTCTTTTTGATGAAGGTCTTCGATATTCTTTGATTGTTCCTTGGCCTTTGATCTTCTATACCCTCAGTTAGGTTTTTGACATGGCATTTAATATGGTCGGTGACATTGGCCATGGTTTTCACTTAGAATTTGGCAAATGGTTTACGATCATTGATCTGATGTAACTGTTGATCTCGCACCGTTGATCTATAAGAATATGTATTTAAATTAATTGTGGGTTTTAAACGATCTTGCAATTTGTTTGAGATTGTTAATCTCATGTACTCTGATCATTTGGATCATTAATGATTCGAACCCTGGTTAACATGATGATTTATATTCTGATTGTTCGATCTGTACTTTGATGATCTGAAAGATTTTCTACTATGAAAATATTCCCTAAACTTCCCTAAACCTAGACCATGCAGAAGGGATTCTTGATACCTTTCTGAAGGTATTTTGAACTTCAGAATCAGAGTTTATATGTAAATTCTATCGCCGGTCAAAGTTAAGGTCGTAAATGGGTCAACCCTGGTCAAAAGGTCAACAAGTGGACCAATGACAAGGTGACATGTGGCAGTTGGTGACAAGATGAAATTGATTTTCTTTTTAATGTTTGAAAATAAGTTCCATGGTATAGAGCTCATCGCAAGCTTTACAATGCATTTTGAACGGACTAAATCTGAGTTCCCTAAACTTCCTTAAACCTAGACCATGTTGAAGGTATTCTAAAGACATTTCTGATGGTATGCTGAACTTTAAGAATCAGCTCCAAGTTGCTCATATGTAAATTCTATCGCCGGTCAAAGTTAAGGTCGTAAACGGTTCAACCCTGGTCAACAGGTCAACAAGTGGACCAATGACAAGGTGACATGTGGCAGTTGGCGACAAGGAAAAATTGATGGTATTGTAATGTTTCAAAATTAGTTCCATGGTATAGAGCTCGTCGCAAGCTTTCCGAAGCATTTTGAACAAACCAAATCTGAGTTTGTATGCGAAAGATATGCTTATCAAAGTTGTGGTCAAATGATGACGTGACACACTCTGACGTGGACAAATGTCATATTATGGGCATGACACTTGGAAGGTTTGTAGTGGATTTGGATTTAAAATAATAATAATAATAATCTATTTAATCCATTCCACGTGAATAAGCCTAAATCCCATGGGATAAGGAGGATTTTGTGGCCAAAAAGCTATTTAAAGGCTTATCCTATCCCTTTCCCACCAAATGTGGGGTCAATGGCTAAATTGGGTCACCTAAACCTATGGAAGGGGGATTTGAACCCTTGACCTGTGCTAAAATACTTATCAGCCTTACCAACCTGCCACTTTTTAGCAAGTGATAAAACATGAGATCACTTCTATTTAAAGGGACCTTTTGGTAGGTTTGTGGATGGACAACGAAAGACCAGTTTGCAGAGATCACCATTTTCGAGGCACTTACAGTCCAAATTTTTCCATGGTGGAAAAATTTCAAAATTTGTTCAAAATTCCATGAGATATTTCTAGAAATGTAAATTTTTTATAGGAAGTTCTTGTATATTTTCTTGTGTAGGCATTTTTCCATCACAGTTTCACAGATCAGGCACGCAGAGTAGGCAGAGATCTACATTTTCCGAGCACTTCTTTTCTGAAACAGACCATGGAGTAAAAAGGGAAGTTTTTCATAATTTTCTCTAGTTTCTAGAAATGTAAACCTATTTTATTTAGGTGTTTTATATTTCAATTTGTATACATTTTTCAAACGTAATTTCATAGGAAACTATTAGTGAAAATATTGTAGGGGCCACAGATGGACTTGGGAACATTTCTGGTAAATTGAAGAGTTCCAAGAGGTCTGAATCAACTCATTTGCAGGTATAAAGGTCTGTTAAGTCATTAGTGAAGGGATATTGTACTTCATTGGACGTTTAATAGATCAATTCACTTTCGGTGAATCCAGAGATGTAGCCTTCAGGTGAACTCCGTTATCAAGTTCTTGTGTTGTGGATTTGATTTCAATTTTTAGAAGCTTTTGATCAGATAAAAGAATTCAAGTTAGTTTATTTGATTAATTATTAAATCAATCACAAACTGGATTAATTGGATTGAAGTTGTTTCAGTATCCATAACCCATAATCAGATAATGAATGCACTTGCAAATTTTGGAATCCAGAATTCAGATTGAGTGCATATTTTAATTCAACTTGTGATTATTTTTTAATGGATTTGTGATAGATTTAGATATTTCACTTAAGTGGAAAAATCAAATTAATTGATCATATTAGAAGAGTTTAAAAATGGGGCTTTCAAGAACACCCAAAATTGATAAAAAAGGAACTCATGATCAATGTTGAGTCTTTTAAATTTATTCATCTTGAGAATTTTCTAAGTACTGGAAAAAAATTCAAGTACCATTTTTGGATCAAGTTGGTATCAGAGCAGGTGATCACACTTGTAAACTTGTTAATCTCTGAGCAAGTTTGGTATTAGAGTTGGTTTAGCTCTTGATTTGGTTCAGTTTGGTTTTTACATTTTGGCTTGATCTTTCATTGGAAGTGTGCAGAGATTGGAGGAACATGTGCATCGGAATCATGGGCAAGATGTCCAACATGAAGACCAAGTTTGAAGAACTTGAAGCATGTAATCATCAGATTCAGGAAGAGAATGCCTTCTTGAGATGTTCAGGTGTTAACTCTAGAGGAGAAACTTGACACATTAAAAAGAGCTAGAATCCAAAATGAGCTCTTGATGGTGTTGTAGATTGAAGGACCTAAGAAGAGGTACCTATTACTATTGATGCATCCAATATGAGAGATGAGTGCACATTAAGTATGAAAACACTTAATTCCTCTCCCAAAGCTAAGTTAGATTCAGAAAGTGTGCTTGGTGAATTTGAAAAACACACTAAAGGTATAGGATCTAAGATTTTAAGTAATATGGGTTTTAATGGAATTGGCCTTGGTAAGAACAACCAAGGCATAACTAACCCAATCTTGGTAGAGGAAAGGCCTCGACATGCAGGACTGGGATATGCTAGTGCATGGGAAAAGGTGATTGGAGAGAGTTCCAAGTCAGTTGGAAGAAGACAAGCTTCTGACAGCCAAGTGTTATCCCTGCTAGCATCAAGTGGTTCATCCTCATCAGGAGGATCTAGTAATAATTCAACCATGGAGAGGTATAGAAATCCCTCCACCTTCTATTTACCATAGGTTCTAAAAAGAAAGGTAAACAAATTGATCCCTTATCTACATTGGAAACATTTGGCTATGATTTTCAAGCAATGTTGAATAGTTACCCTTGCACAATTTTTGGGTTGTCTAATCATTGTGTGGCCAAATGTAAGAAACGGAAGTCCATATTGGAACAGATTGAGAAAATGCATTCTCATAACCCTGGCTCGGCAAAGAGCAGTCAAGGTAAGGTTCCTAAAAATGTGGATCCTAAAAAAGTGGATCAGAGATTTTGTGGTAACTATAAGAAACTAGGTCATGAAATTGAAAAATGTTGGAAGCTACATCCAGAAAAAAAAATTAAAATTTGTTAAAAAGGATCACAGTTTTAAACCAACTATTATGACCCCTTCAGTGGCACATGTAAAAACTGAATTAAATCAACCCCCTAAACAGGAACAGTATGTTGAGTAAGGTGGGTAAGAACATTTATCAGTTTTATGTTTGCATAGTTGATTTGTGGAATACATGCAAACTAACAAAGTAGTTTTGGAAATCATGTTGAATTGTGAAAGGGATAAGTACAAAATAAAATTCTGCTTTGGTGTTGGTGAAGTATCCTAAAGAGGAAATAATCAGGTGACAGGTTTAAAATACTTGATGTAATTTTCTTTTTGATGGTTTTACAACTTCATCTTTAAGTAGTATTTACAGTTCAGTGGGCATGATCATTGGTTGGATGTCTATTTTTGGATTGTAGTTAGTATGTTGTTATTGTGCAATTTGTGGCATGTAGGCATTGTTTGTAAGTGTACAACTTATACAAACTCTTTGTTTGCTATACATGATTTTTGCACATGTGTAAGTCTTATTGATAGGCTTAAATATTTGTAACTATCAGATATAGTTGTCAAATAGTATGTACAAGTTTTGCACTAACAAGTTGTGAATGTAGGTTACATTTGCATTATTGACAGTGGTGAGTGGTGAGTGTAGGATCAGGATGTACAAAAGAGGAATATGACAGTTGTAGTGTCATATTAGTTGCAGTTCAAGCCATTGGGTTATGTTACTATTATTGGCATTTGAATATTGCAATATTTTTGAAAAATTACCATGCTATAAATTGGCTTATGTGTTTTTATTATGCAGAGAATGTGTGTACAGTTCAGCAGAGTGAATTTCTATTTTGAGGTCAAAATGGTCTTACTAGGGAGGAGTGATCCGGAGGATTTTTCACTATGTAGATATTCCCTAAAATTCTCTAAACCTACACCATGTTGAAGGGATTACTTAAGACCAAATTTCTGCAACCCAGTATTTAATAACTTCAAAACAAGATGGTGTATGCATAATTTTATCACCGGTCAAACGTTAAGGTCAATAAATTCAACCCTGGTCAACAGGTCAACAAGTGGACCAATGATAAGGTGACACGTGGATCTGGTGAAAATAAAATTGATGGTATCAGCTATGTTTCAAAATTAGTTCCATGGTATAGATCTCATCACAAGATTTATTGACCCATTTTGAACGACCAAATCTGAGTTCGTATGCGAAAGATATGCATAGTCAAAGTTGTGGTCAAATGATGATCACTGGCACACTAATGAACGTGGAAAAATGTCATATTGACATGGGTTTGACAATTGGTAGGTTTAAACTAGTGGACTTGGATTATTAAAATTCAAATAATAATAATAATTTATTTAATCCATTCCACAGAATAAGCCTAAATCCCATTATAATTGAGGATTTTGTGGCCAAAAAGCTATTTAAACTGCTTACTAGATCCACTTCCCACCAAATGTGGGGTCAATGGCTAAATTGAGTAAACCTATGGAAGGGGGATTTCAACCCTTGATCCTAGCCAAAATACTTATCATCCTTACCAACCCACCACTTTTTAGGCAGTAATAGAATGAGATCACTTCTATTTAAAGGACCATTTAGGCATCTAGGTTTGTGCCCATGGACAATCAAATACAAATTTGCAGAGATCCATTTTACAAGGCAAAACAGTTCAGAATTTTGTAACATGGTGTAAAAACAAAATTTATTAAGAATTTTGATCTGATTTCCACAAATTAAATTTCAATAAAGGAAGTTCTGTATATTTTCAAATAAAATGGCTAAGTATTTCCACATTGGAATCCCAGAAAATCAGGCAAAAGGAGTAAATAGATTTGCATTTTCCAACCACTTCTGAGTTTGAATCAGTCATGGAGTAAAAAGGTAATGTTTTTGATAATTTAACATAAGTTTCCAGAAATATAAACCTATTTTATGTAGGTTCCACATATTTCAATTTGTAGACATTTTTCATGTACCATTTCACGGGAAACTATCAGTGAAAATATATGCAATAATGGGCCACAATGGACTTGGGAATATTACCCTCCCATATGGGTAAATTAAGTTCCAAGAGGTCTGAATCAACCATTTACAGGTATAAAGGTTTCTTAACAACAAAGGGAAGGGATATTATAACTTCATTAGACATCTAATTCCCTCATTCCGACTTTCTAGATGAATCTAGGAGACTAATCCACAAGAGTCGCACTCGTTATCAAGTTCTTGTGTTGTGGATTTGATTTCTATGGGGTTAGAAGATTTTACACGAATAAAAGCAACAAACAACATATTTGTAAGGGAAACACCAAGTTCTTACTACACTACAAGTCTACCAAGATATCAATCTATTTCAACATTCTCGGTTAATTGGGTTTAACAAAACGCCACTAGGTGAGTACAACAATCCAAAAAACTTCTTTATTTTATTGTTATCTTAATCACAGAGGTTCAAGTTTTGATAACTACTTTCTGGGTTCCCGTGTTGGCCCAAGGTCCAAGCGTTGAACCCATATCTCTAATACCAAGTGTAAATCCTACAAAAAATTATGAATGAAACCCAAGAAAACTCAAAAATGATACTAGAAAAATTACTGACTAATTTTATTATTTTTAAAGTAAATCCGGTTGCAAAGTTTTGTAAAACCCTCGGTTAACAAATGATCGTTTTAATAATTAAATATTCTATTTCCAGCTTGGTTTTTAAATTTTCCATTTCTATAATCCTTATTTAATTTAGGCACAGTGTCCTATTGTCATTTAATAAATTTTTTTAGGGCTAAGTCTATTCACCCTCTCATTAATTAAACAAACTAAATCAAATACCTATAATAATAAATATTTCTTAGTTATAAAGGGGGTAATTTTGAATTGAATAATTACAAGGGTGAAGAGCCTTTTGTAAACAGTCACCATCTAATTAAAAAAAGATATAAAATTAAATTTAATCTCTACACCACTCAAGTGACCCCATTCAAATTTTACCTGTACATTTCATTAAAATATTCTCACCTAAATTTTGTAGAAAACATTCCTAGCCATAGGATGAGTTAAATCTAAGCCATTATATCTAAGGATTCAAAATAACCCTAAACATCTCTATGGATTCTTTTATTCATTCACTTTACTGGATTTCCTCATTTTGTTTTAAAGGAGTCTAAGGAACCAGGAGACAAGGCAACATTGGACTAGGAGATGGAGCTTGGCATGGATCAATTCTAATCCACAAGAATTGATTTTTATTTTTTTGTTAACTATTTGTAGAGGTCTACCCTAATGGTTTAAAATTTAGGGTTAGAAGGTTCAATTAATTTCCCTTCTTGGGTAATTCCTCACCATACCCCTCTCTAGATCTAGGCTTAAAGGTTATTGTATTTTTGCAAATTAACACTTAAAATATTACCTAAATCATATGATTGGATAGGAAATTTCCTCACCTTTCTAAATGATATAAAGTGAGTCCTGTAACTTCTCATGTTGTTCATGTTATGGGTGTGGTGCCTGTGGGTGAAAATTTTCATGAGTAGGCCTGCAATTTAAAAAAATGAAAATGTTTCCCAAAGGCGTAATAAATTATGTTGTCTATAACTTTTGGAAAATTTCCCATGTAGGGGTGAAAAAACACCTTTGTGCCCATGCTTCTATGGTTCTGCAAGGGAAACGTGGGCCTCCAAGCCACGCCCACATGGAAAACACAAACGGGGGGCGGGAACATTTATGAAAAATTCCTGCCCGGGGCGAGAAGCCCACTAATTTACCTACATTCTCCAACTTGAGTCCGAAAGTAGACACATGGCCTCTCTTAAGCCAATGTGGGAAAAGTTGAGGTGATTACCAGAAACATGAGAAATTTAACAAGATCCTGAAGGGTAAAAAGGATGTCCCATTCATTAGGGACCTCCGCCCATGCCTCTATGAATGCCACATGGCCATCTCCACTGATTTCAAACTTTCCAGGTCAGTAGGGAAAATTTGAAAAAGTTTCCCAAAATTTTTCTAAAGCGCTAAGTGAAAAAGTGATCTTCCCCTCCACTAACACCTTGTGGCAGCCTTACAATGATTAGGTATTTGGGCAACTACTTGGAAAATTTGTTTAAAATTTTCCCAAAATTTTCATCTGAAGCTCTAAGGGAAAAATTCAAGCCCGCGGGCTGCCAAGGAAATTTTTCCCAATTTTTTTTTCCCAAGTGAAAAAAAAACTTCACAAGGCCATAAATTTTGATAAAGATCTCATTTTTGGGAAAACAAGGACTTTCTAGAAAGCTCTTGATGTCCTATTTGCATAGCATTCCTTAGTTTTAAATTTTGATAGAGTTTAAGCTATAAATTTCATGAAAATGATCTCCAAGCTTTTACAGTGCAAACTGGTAAATTTTGAACTTATGAGATTTGTAAAATTTGTTCTTGTCTCTATCTCAACATGCCAAATAGACATGGAGAATTGTTCTTAGGTGGAATTATGAAATTTTCAAGATTTAATTTTTCTGATTGAGTTCCAATTCGAAATTTTACAATTTTGACAACAAAACGACTGTGAAAGCTTTGAACTAAGTTTTGCCAGGTTTTGAAAGATTTTCTTTAAGTATTTTTGTCTAATTGAATTTTTTTAGGGAAAAATACTTCAATTTAATCATTTAGTTTGTTATTTCATTGTTGTAGGTTCGGTCTATGCATTTTGGATTAAATAATTGCCAGTTTGAAAATACAAGACAAAGATCAAATTTTTAAAGGGTTTATTTGCCATTTTCTTCTTCCAAGTATTATAATATGTTCCAATCCTAATCTAATACATTTAGTTGATTCAATCCAACTATTCAAAAACTAAAATACATCTCTGATTTCCAATTTTCACATATTTCAAAAGACAGAGTATTACACTTCCTTTATACTGCATTTATTCCTTTCAAACAGAGATTACAACTCACATCTAGATGATTAAATTCAATATAATTATACAATTTGAGGAAGGTTATGCAATCCATTATTTATTCCAAAATACAACTTTACAACTTCCTTCTTTTATTCTTTCCAAAATCATATATTATATACAGGGCAGAATAATACATTTTCTTCTCACGTGTTTCACTTTTCCACTTTTCAAACAGGGATTTCATAGTGCATGCTAAACATATATTTCCAATGGAATAATATCATATGGAAAGACAAAACCACTTCCATTAATTCAAATGAAACTCTTACAACTTCCTTCCATTTTATTTCAAAATACAACATATAAAATACGTATCATTCTTTCACATTCCAATTTAGAATACTTCCATAACTCTTTTACATTTCAAATTTCACTTTCATTGTCAATTACAAAGTATATTTCCATTATAATAAATACACAAATCATCCACTTCAAGTGGGAAAGGTTACAATAAGATTTTATTTCACAAGGGGCTATCAAACTTCTTTTTCTCAGCTCCAGAACAGCAACATGCAGATTTCTCATTCTTCCAATTTGATCACAACAAGAGTAGGGGAAAGGAAATTCTCTCCACCCAACCAAGACATCCAATGAAGAGGAGAAGCCATCCTTCTTCATTGGCCCCCGAGCCCCAACCAAAATTCAATAAAATATGTGATCCAAATCATGACAACAATAGGCTTCCACAAACACACAAACAACATTTCCACAAGAAAACACAGTCCAAAATAAAATGTAGTTTACAACTACATTAAAGCATGACAAACATTACTGAGGATTCATCGAGCAAGCCAAAAGAGCAAGAAACTATGGGGGATGTTGCTTATTCCTCCCAAAGGGGAAATGGGTATCACCACCTATGAACAAACCAGAAAAAACTGCCTATATATGTATGTATGTATGTATGTATGTAATTTCAAATCCCTAACATGCATTCAAATTGACATGCCCTTATACCTCTCCTAAGTACCCCTTATTCCTCACATTTCCTTATGCCTCCCCAACCTCTTATGGCACCCCATAACGAGTAAAGAAATGCAAGCTATTTCTTTGTAAGGTGGAACCCAAATCCCAACTCCCTCCACCCTTATACCTCCCTAAAAAACACTTGTGCCTCCCACAAAATAACCCCATAGTATTCTCCTACACCATTCCTAGGCCATCTACCCAACAACCCATAAAAGATGCCAAAACATTCACACATTAACATTTACATTTATAGAAGAAGAGTATTTCAAGAGCCAAGCTCCTACCTCTCCATTATTGAGTTGTTCCAAGTTCCAAAATCAAAAAGCTTTATCTCAATGCAAGCAATACAAGAACAATGAAGAAAAATCAAGTAACAATATTCCCAAAACTTCTTTAAAACAAGAGCTCCAAAATAGCAAGGAATTCACCCAAGAATCTAGTCTCCAAAAATGAAGCAACCCAAAACAAGGAAAGGAATTCAAATTTTATAGAAGAGGGAAGGGAAGAGGATGAGGTGGATCCATATAGGATTCCACATCACACATCCTCAACCCCAACCCCAAAAATTAAACTTCATCCTCCAATGAACAATAAATAGGTGGGTGAATAATATGACAATTTACTTACACACTCAAATCCGACCCACACCCCAAAGGACTGAAATTAAATCAAGTAAGAAAAGTGCAATTAAAACCTACAATTTGCCTTCTCAAAAAGTATTATAAAATTCCAAATTCAACTCTCCAACCATAGGTATGGTTGGTAAATGAATTTAAGAGATATGAGACACGTTTAACTTGTCCCACAAGCCTCCAAAATCAGCCTCCAAGGACAAATTCGAATTTCCAAGAAATTGGAGTGTTTCACACTCAAAAGACAATTCACACATCATTTACATATCTCTTACACATTACTTACACATCACTTATAACACTTTAAATCATGGCCAAAAATTATCATTAGTTACCTTCTTATGACATATTTTATTTATTTATTTTAACAAAATGATTACTCACAATATTTACACACCATATAATAATTAATGAAAGGGGTAAAGGCACCACAAAATAAACACATGCAAACATCAATAAAAAGGAACAAAAATAAATAAATACACATAACCCTTGCTCACATTTAAAGGTGATCCCCCCATGGGAATCCCTAACACACACAAACATGCAAAAAACAAATACTAGTTGTCATGGTGACCTTGTTGAATTCATCTAGAATTCCAATGTGGTTGGTCTCCAATCCCCCATTGTTTGTTGTGATATTTTAACCTGCAAAACACAAATACCTCCTTCAGCCTCATGGCCATATCAGAATATCCAAGATAATATAAATATAATTCCCAAAATCATTTAGATATATGAATCACAACACATCCAGATAATCAACAATGTCACTTACAATTTCATCAGCAACTATATAATCATCAATTTTAAATTCAATTGTCTCTATCTACTCAATATATCCAAATATCACATGTCCAACATCATGTCAACATCTATATAAAATGTCTCTAACAATCATCATGCATCATATATGAATCAGAGCCAACAATAATCCATGATTTGAATTCTAACACCATACTAAATAAAATAATAATAATGTTCATAATATAGTCAGCAGTATCATGATAAATATCAAAAGTGTCGAAGGGAAGTGGGCACTATATTTCGTGCTCATTATTTATCTCTTGTGAGGTATGTGCTCATCGGTTTAGAGTATTATCTAGCTCTTTTCTTTGCAAGAAAACCTTATGTGATGAGGTTTGGGTTCTTGGTCATTTTTCGAAGGCCCTGGTTGGAGTTCATGGCTCTAAGTTCTATCTTGTATGCCATTTTCTTGAGTTTTGCATAACCAATTTTTTGTCTCATCATTTTAATTTTGACTATGGAGAATTTGATGAGCCACAAAAAGAAGGCCTTGATCTCTATATACTACCCCTTCTGTTATGCATTATATAGTTGTCATTGTTGAGAAGGTAATACTTCATCTTCAAACTCTGTAACTACCTTTCCCTTATTGTTTCAACTTTATTAAAACTAACACCTCGAGAAACTTGTGTTTCTTTTCATTTTCTGGTGTAAGCTTGATCTCTGAGATTTTAAAATTATTTAGGTCCTCTACTCTTTTGCGAGATATACCTGATAAATTATTACTTGATATTCTCCCTGTTGGAGAGATGAAACATGGTCACCATCCTTCTGGTAAGTCGAGATTTGTCTTACTTCATGGCTCGAGCAATGGTTTCATTATTTATTCTCTTCACAATATTTACTATTTTGAGAACTCTACATTTTTAATGTGAATGCTATTTATTGAGACTGTTTGATCTTGGCCTTCTGTTACTAGTTGTTTACTTTGTTGGATAAGTTAATATCTACTTTCCATTGCTTGATATTGAATTTTTCGAAGCTTTTTGGATTCTGAGGATTAAGTTTGCTTTTACTCGCTCCTTATGGAGTCTCTGACTTGCTGTGGAGCTTGAAAATGCTTTTTTTTTTAACAACCCAGAATGGGTATTAATATTTTGATAGAAAGTATTATATTTTTGGAAATTTTTTGATCTAGGTATTACTGTCTAATTTTGATATCATCGAATCTGGAATTTTACTTTGAGGGATTAACCGTGTATCTTTTAGGTCTTGATATTGTGTGCATAAAAAAATAAAGTCTACCATGAATTAGAGCTTGAGATCATTTTATTCAGGCCCTTTGCAACATCTGACTTGTTGTGTTATGTCCATGAAATGGGATTGAGTTTTCTGATTCTTCAACTCTTTCTCACTTTGTAACTTTCAAATATTTCTTTCTAACTGGTTGTAGATCTTATTCGGTGCTTAGAAATTGACTATGAAAGATTTTATTCCCCTATTTCAACTATTCTATTGCATACTTGAAGAGAAATAGATTTATACGGTATTGTTTCTGAGCCTAAAATGTTGTTGTAACCTCTAGGCTTTGTAGATCTTACCAATTGAACACTCAAAGTATGTTGTTTGTGAATATATCATTTGGTTGTGTTGTTATCAACATTAACCATTCATTATCACTTAATTATATGGCTAAACCCTTGATCTCATGTAGTGATGTTGCTTCTTCAATTGTACTGTAGGTGACATCTTCCATTGCTTGAAATCTTGCATATGTATTTTTGTGCTTTTTCTCCTCAACTACTCTTAAGATAGTTACTTAAAATACTATCCATACCCAAACTAGGGTTGCATTTCTGTAACCATGGTGGATTCTCAAGATCATTTTAAACTGAAATCACTTCTTGAATCTTTATATGCTTAGAATTTTCATGGTAGTAAGAATTTTTAGCTTTGTACTTTTATCTCCATGAATCTTATCTTATCTTCTCAGGGAAGTGTATTAAATTCATTTAAAAAACTTGTCATTTTGAGTTGGTTAACTTCCACTCTTTTGTAGCTCCATTGTTGCACTGTTATGCTCATGAACATGTTACCTCTGAAAATTTTAAAAGAAGACATCATGAACAATTTTCCTTCTTTACTGTATTTATTTTCCGTTACAGCAAACTATAAAACATGCTTTTATATCATCTTGAAATTTGTACCTGCACATCTCAAAAAATGATTAGAAACCTAAGAATTTTTGGTTTCTCTTGTATACCATATTTCTTCTTTTCGGTCATTTCTGAGTGAATGAGTCATGCTGAAACTATGATCTCTTTGAATTTAATATCTTCACTTGTGCTATGAGATTCTTAGCTGAAACACATGGATGCTACTTTGAGTACTTACTCCTTACTTACATTAGTTGTATCTTGTGTGTCCATACTTCTCTGTTAGCTGGTCTTGTAGATGTACATTGAGCTGGTTGCATTCTGTACTATATCTTTTCATTCTGAATTACATTTTGCATCCTTATTTGCATTGTAAATGAAGTTTTTCTTTATCATGAAGTAACTCTTATTTATATTAGTCTATAGCTTTGACTAGACAATGTATTATCTCTTTTCTTGCATGTTATTTTATTAGTACATCTTTCAAACATGAATTAGTTGTTAAATAACATGATGGAAAGATGTAAAATGTCCAATTTACATGGCGAATCCCTATCAAAGTTTTCTCATATTTCCTTTTCCATTCTGTTTCAACTGCAATTTTTTCTCATTCCATTTGTTAGAGTCTGTAGCACTAAACCTGCATTTCTTTTATGGATTAGTAATGGCAGATCTTTATCTATTTCAGCCTTTAGTATGAACTGAAATAAATGTACTTTTCTTATTCAAGTTACATAATGTAATACTTATAATATATAAACACAACAGTTAGTGTTTATTTCCTTCTTCATACCTATACCTGCACATTTAGACAAACTAGTTAGAAAACATTAGGATTTTTGGCCTCTCTTTTGTTCCATAGTTTTTCTTTTTATCTTTTCTCTCTGAAATGATTGTGAGAATCATATGTACTGATGTAGAATATTGTTTCTTGTCTGCTATGCATTTATCTTTTATGTAATCATACCTTATGATATTAGGAGATTCATTTACATGAAGATAGACAATACAAGAATATGATTTAATCCTAAGCTCATGACTGATGGTCTCTTTTATGTTTGTTTTCAGGTACAGAGCAGTATTGAATGGCAAGGATGAATATGGAGTAATAGATGGAGCAAAGATGGAGCGGAAGGATGAAAGAAATAAGGCAATGATGGATTACTTCATATTCTTTTGCTTTTAATTTCATGAACATGCACCTTATATTTGAGTAGTTATGATGTTTACTTGAGTTATATCCGACAACTTATGTGGGAAACATTTGAAATTCCTTATGAATAAAACATTAAATTCTGAAACTGAGTTGTGTACTTCCTTCTACATTTCAGCTTTGTATATGGATTGTATAATGAATTAAACAACTCAATAACATAATTGAATGTATTTAATCATGAAGGAAAGAAATTTAAAATACATGTAACCTTAGTAATGAACTTTGATACTGTTGTAATCTGTAACTATGATTGTTGTTCCAAAACTTAACACTTCATCTATTCTGTATTTTTAGTCTTCATCAAGATTACACATTTGCCCTTCAGGGCCTTTGTGTTATTTTTTTGAAGACAATCATGAAATTGCAGACTATGTGATCTGTTACATTTTGTAATAGCACACATAGCTTCAAATTACATGTAGTCATTAATTAATCCAATAGAAAAAATATTAAATGAAAGAATCTCCCCTAGCTTAGGTTCACTTCACCAATGCCATCCATCGTAATGAATGTTTCGAGTTGCCCATTTTTGCATGAGTGCAAAAATTGTCAACATTTCTGGCGATCCTACAGGGAAAGTTGCATGCTAGCTTATAGACCAGTGTCTTTCTCTTGTCCATTGGGCATGGAGTCCAAATCATGTAATCAAAATCTACCTTTTTGAAGGTCCAACCCTTCCAAAACAAACTAAAACTTGGAAAGGATCTTGGTAAACCAGACCATGTGCATGAATGCACTTAATTGAATTTAAAAAACATTGCAATGTGTAGGAACTACACTTATTTTAAGAGAAATCCTATTGTAAACAGAAATAGTAGGATTTTCAATAACAGTGTTTGAGAAACATACCATTCATAGGAATGGGAAGTTCCTCTCCATTCAGCCTTGAAAGATGAAAAGCATTATGTTCCTTGCAAGCTGAAATCATATAAGGACCACTCCAAATTGTATCAAACTTTGTGTGGTTTCTTGGCTTTGCATGATCAACATCCCATTTCAACACAATGTTTCCTTCATTAAAGATTCTGAACTTATCCTTTTTAACAAAAGTTTTCTTCATCCGTTTTTGATTCTTTTCCATGTTCAAATGAGCTTGATCTCTCAGCTCTTGTAATTCCATCAATTCTGTATAACAAATTTGCAATGGTTCATTCTCAAGTAGCTCCATCTAATGTAGGAAATCTAAAGCAGGTAACTCAACTGAAATAGTCATTCTTTCCTCTCTTCCATAAACAAGCTTGTACGGTGATTTGCCAACTGATCTTTTAGGAGTCACTCTGTTAGCCCAAAGTGCTGAATTCAACATTAAATGCCAAGCTCTCTGGTTATCTTTGAGTGTTCTTTCTGATGATCCTTAAAATATTCTTATTAGTACTTTCAGCTAACCCATTACCTTGTGGGTAATAATTAGATGACGTACTTAAATAAATTTCATGCTTAATATCCCAATCTGTTACCTTTGCACCAAGAAATGCTAAGGCATTATCTGAAATGATAGTTGCTGGAACACCAAATCTGCAAACTATACCTTCATAAAAGGATAGTATCAAAGTTTCATTAGCATCTTTCAAAGCTATTGCTTCAGTCCAGTGTGTAAAGTAATCTGTAGTTGTAAAAATCCACTTGTGTCCTTGTGATGAAGGTGGATTTATCATGCCAATAAAATCAAGACCCCACTGCATAAATGGTTGATCTACTGAAATAGGTTGTAGGGGTAGTGAAGCTAAATGTTCTTTTCCAACAAAGAAAGCACATTTCTTACACTTTCTGATCCATTTGAAATAGTCTTTGAATATGCTGGGCCAATAGTAACCAGCTTTCATAATTTTTAAGGTTGTAGTACGTGCTAAAAAATGACCTCCTATAGGTCCTTCATGGAATTCAGATAATAATTGTTGAATTCTATCATAATCAACACATCACAACAAGATTCCATTTATATCTCTTTTGAATAACACACCATCAATGAAAACATAAGGTACAACTTGTAACCTAAAATATCTTCATTTGTTCTTCCATACCTTCCAGATAAGTGTCATGTTGTAGATAGTTAACTAAATCAGTCATCCATCTTGATTCCTGAACTTCTTGAATAAGCTCAAGTTGCTGATTTTCTTGTTGCACCATGCTATCTGATTGTTGATACGTAACTTCAACATGTTGTTCTGGATCTTCTGATTCTGCAGCCTGTTATTTTTCCATATCAGCAATTAGATGCTCACACAAACCTTTACCTCAAACTGTCTTTGAACATGAATATCAACATCGTATTCCATAACCTTTATTATCCAGCCTGCTCTCTTCTCATTCAATTCTTTATTTAACAAGAAATCTTTTACACTTGGATGAGAAACAAGAACATGTATCTTATTGTTTGAAAGCATGTACTTAAAATTCTTTAGTCCTCTGACTACTGAAAGTACTTGTTTTTCAAGAAAAGTGTACCTTGTTTCGTAGTCATGCAAACTTTGTCCAAAGAAAGCAATTGGCTGCTCAATATTTTCATCATTAACCTGAGTTAATATGGCTGAGATTGTTTCAGCTCCTGCAAGTGCATACATTGTAAAATATTTATCAAAATTTGGATTTGCAAGAGTAGGAGCTTGAGAAATGGCTATTTTAATTGCTTCAAACCCTTCTCTCCCTTCACTGGTCCAAGAGAAAGTTTTCTCTTTCTTTAACATAGCTATCAATGGTTTAACCAATGCTACAAAATCTGGAACAAATCTTCTAACAAAGTTGATTTTTCCCAAGAAATCTCTGTAATGCCTTCTTGTGATGAGGCAATGATAGCTGTGATATGGCTTCAATTCTGAAAGGGTCAATTGCTAAACCTTGTTTAGAAACAATATGACCAAGCAATTTACCTTGATGTACTGAAAAGATAGACTTTTTGGGATTCAATGATATTCCAAACTATCTGCATAACTGAAAAGTCTACCTTAAATGTATTAGATGTTCATCAATTTTTTTTGAAAATATGGTAACATCATCCAAATAAACCAGTATGCATTTATTTAATAAGCTATGAAAATCCATGTCCATTGCACGTTGAAACATTGCACCAACATTTGAAAGGCCAAAAGGCATTCTTTTGTAAGCATAAGTACCCCACTTGGTGGTAAAAGTAATTTTGTATCCTATCTTCTTCTCAGACTAGAATCTGATTGTATCCACTATAACCATCCAAAAGAGATAGTTTATCAGAACTAGAATCTGTTCTCAAAATCTAATCCATATTGGGAAGTGGCTAATGATCTTTTAGTGAGGCTTTATTAAGATCTCTAAAATCCACACATAATCTGATTTCTCCATTATTTTTCTGAAACAGAACAAGATTGGCTACCCAACTTGAATGCTTAACTGGAAAAATAATACATGATTCGATCAACTTAGATAACTCTTTTCTCATTAAAGGCTCTATCTTCGGATTTACAGGCCTTTATTTTTGCCTAACTGGCTTGGAATTTGGTTGTAATTCAATGGCATGCTGAGACAAACTTCAATCAAAACCTTTCAGATCTTGGTATTTCCAAGTGAAAAAATCCTTAAATTCCT
Organism: Taxus chinensis; assembly: GCA_019776745.2. NCBI lineage: Eukaryota > Viridiplantae > Streptophyta > Pinopsida > Cupressales > Taxaceae > Taxus > Taxus chinensis. The sequence continues at coordinate 251,824,440 of CM034157.1, read as the reverse complement.
TCCAAATATTGATAAACGAATGTTTCTCAGCTAAGGAACATACCTTTCCAAGAAATAAATTCTTTCCATCATCGAACTGAGATCTCTTCATAGTTGTCTGCATGTGTTGACATATTTTTTTTTCTTTCCTTAACTGATCATCAGTGTTGAAGATGTCTTCTAATGTGACCAAACCTTGAGGTAGTTTATTCATATTCAATTGAACAATCTGGTCACCATATAAGTGTTGCAATTTCTCTTGATTTACTATAGAAAATTCAGCTTCTTGCTGTAAAAACCTGCAAATTTGTTCATCATTTTCAAAAACCTTCCAATTCAAATCATTATCAGGTATAGAAGGCTTGATAATCAGCTTTATGTGAGGTTGAATCTCATTGTTTTTAATTTTTTCCAGTACTTCAAAACTAGCACCAATTGCTGCAAGTCTATCTGCATGCTTGTTTTCTGTTCTTGGAATGGAATGGATATTAATAGTATCAAAATCTTCCATTAAATTTGAAACTCTATGTTTGTAAGACTTCATTAATGGATTCTTACAAACATTGAAATTTCTTACTTGATTGATAACCAACTCAGAATCACCAAAATTTGTAACATGCTAATACCTCTCTTTCTGGCCCAAAGTAAGCCATGAATTAACGCTTCGTATTCAGCTACATTACAAGTACATGAAAATTGGAGACTCAAAGCTGAGAAATACCTTTCATTTGTGGGGGAAGTGAGCATCAAACCTGCTCCTTGTCCTTTCTTGTTCTTAGCTCCATCAAAATGAAGCTTCCAAATCCCTTCTACTACATTTTCTATTTTAGACAATAAGGGAATTGGTGTGTTTTCCTCATGCAAGCAATACACACCAAACAATATGTTCTTCAGATTCTTTGAAAGGATCATGAGCATGTTCTTCATGTGTCTTTTCATCCATGAATATATTAGAAACACCATCTAGTGCTAAAACATGAGCTGTATTATCGAAATCAGACTGTCTATGGCTGCATAATTAGCTAATGCATTAGAATCATGACACTCAACATGAAATCTGGCCAATGGTTTAGATATGATAGTAACTTTGGTCACATAAAATTTAGTAAATAAAAAAAATGACCAATACAAAGAGAGATAACCTCCTATTTTTGCTTTGAAATCTCTCGATAAGCATAAAGCAAAGTAAGGAGGTAAATCTACAGCAGTAACATGTTGCAAAATGGAAACATTTAGACAAGCATGTAATGTTACCTCCAGATTTTTTGATGACACCAATTGTATTAGTTGCAGTCCCATCAAGCTGTAACACACTCTTCTCTGTAGGTTCATACTGCAGGCCCAACTTTTCTGCAATTTCTTTTGGCATAACTGTGCTACTTGCACCACTGTCAACCATGCAGTTATGAACAAGATGCTCTCCAATAATTAGAGATAAATAAAATGGTGGTGGTTTCTTGATATCATGAGATTTAAGACCTTTTGAACCATCCATTTAACTTCTTTAATGTGGTATTCTTCCACTCTTCCAAGAACCATGTCTACTTTTTGAGCTTCCTTTTCTATTGTTTTTGAAGAAATCTGCAGCTTAGCAAGTTCATGAGAAAGCATCTCCTGTTGTCCTAGAATACTTAGAGCATCCCACATTGAGATATTAACATTATGCTTTTTCATTACATCAACAATGTTAAAAGATGTAACAGTTTTAGAAACAGATTCTACTGTTTTAGCATAGGCTTTAGCAAAACTGACTCTGCTTCAGTAGCTTTTCATATCTGAGGTATGAAAATCCTTCTTCGATTAGGTTGTAATGACTTTGGTTGGTCCTTTTGAATTGGAACACTTGTTGTTTTCTAAGGAACAAAAGGACTATTAGCTATTTTTTGGCCTGCAGTTGTACTGTTTTATCTATGACTGTGGGAAAAATAGGCCTATTTTGATTGTTTTCCTCTCTCCTAAGGCTTTTCTTGAGCTCTAGTCGTAACTGTAATAAAATCATCTTCACTAAAACTGACCAAGTTCTATTCAGGTGCTTTCTGAACATGAGTTTCTTGCTGCCCACCCTCCATTTGAGGCATAAACAATGTCTCAGGTTCAGGTTGTGTAACAAGGCTTATATTCAGGAACGCATTTGGGTAACTTCCAGCTGAATGAGGTTGATTACAAGGTTGACACCATTCTTCTGTAGCCATATTAACTAAGGACTAAAGTGTTAGATGGACTAGGAGCCTTTGGGTCAAACTACCTTTGCTGATATGGTTGTCTATAATTTTGATTATGTTGATAAGGCTACATATTTTGCTAGTTTTGCTGATAAGGAGCTTGATAAGGCCTGCTAGGTAATGCAAGTCTATTTTCAATCAAAGTTAGCTTGTTTCCCATAGTCTGTAAAGCTTTAAACACATCATCTGATGGGGCTGCAATAGTAGGTTCTATAATGGTGATAGGTTGTGGGATAGGTGCCAAGTCTGCTAAAAAAGGCATTGAAGGCCTTGGTGCTAATTTCTCGGCTTGAATAAGACTATTTTCAGCTAGGATAGCAATATCATAAGCTGCTGGGAGAGTTTCTCCTCCCATAGACTGAATCATAGTTGAAATATCACTGTTTAAGGCTCTAAGATAATAAAGAAAATCATGGTCAGCTTGAGGCTTGACACTTGCTGGAATTCTTTCCCAAGTTCTAGCAAAACGGATATTAAAACTAGCCATAAATTCATGAGGGGATCTTTTAATTGTAGATAGTTGTTCTATGAGAGATAAATGATTTAAATTATCTTGAAATTGTTTCAGCAATTTACCACCTAACTCATCCCAAGTTCTTATGCTTCCAATCTCTAAATTTCTATACCATTGCAAGGCTTTCCCTTTAAAGGATGCAGCTAAAAGTCTTAAAGCTACATCTTCATGAGTAATGTTATGGACTGCACATAGGGCTGCAACATCTTTAATGTGCTCTATAGGTGTAACCTAATTTTCACTAGTGAATGAAGGTAAAATTTTCATGGAAGCATTAGGAATATCATGATAAACTGGAATTACTAATGGGCTGCCATTAGTAAAGGTCACAAAATTCCTAGGTGGTTGAATAGCCATTGGAAAAACTGGGATCTGAATAAAGAAATTGATACATGGTGAAGGAGGATTAAGAGGAGAAGGGTTGTTAAAACTAGGCCTATTATAAGGTAGGGTGTTACCAACTCTTCTTCTTCTTGCAGAATTCAAAGGTAAAGAAATAAACTCAGAAGGAATTCCTCTTACCGATGATCTTGTAGTCACTTTAGGCATGGAACATGCTACAAAACTGGTCTGAAATCAGCCTTACGGAGTCACCAAATAAATCTTTTAATCTTTAGAATAAGTTGTTGCAGCTTGCTGCTCCAAAAGTAATTTTTATTCACTGTGAATCTGTTGTAAATTACTGTAATCTGCTCACAGATCTGATTCGTGGTCCCACCAGGCATGCCAAAAACTGTTATCTCTCGAAAGTGCACCCTGTAGAGAGATGACTGCAGGTGTTCTAAGCTTTCTCTGGATCTCTCTCTTTCATAGATACAATGGAAACACCTCAGGTCTGTGGGTATACCTATTGTTGAGGTGAGTCTCCGGTATCAAGGCCGGTTCCTTCTTGATGTATCCTAAACTAATTTTTTGGGGTTTTGAGGGTAAAAAGATGACTGTAAATGAATTGAAAAACTTGGGTGATACACCAAAATTGTTGAGGGCTTTGACCTGAGTACATGCACAAATATCTGAGAATGGATTCTGGATGCACAAACCAATAGTTTTCAGTAGAATATTAAGGCAAAAAACACTTGATGTATTGAGGGAATGATTTCACAACAATACTATTAAGATGAACATGCACACTAATATTATGCAGAAATAACTAAATTTGTAGTAAGGTAAGATGATCAATCAGGGAATTTTGACATTCACAAGAAATAATAAAGTATACACAACACTGCAAATAATTGGAAAGGTAGAAATCAATTCTCATTCAAAGGGAAAAAACTGGCAAAATATGCTTCAGCACTCCTGTGTCCAAAAAGTCCTCCTCTGTGCTTTGCCAATGCACACAATATATAACAAAATTATTCATCCCACCCTTCCTAAAAATAGACTAAAATTGTACTCGCCCATGCATCCTATTTTTATCCTTTATCATGAATAAATAAAGGAATAAAAATAAGCATGCTAATACAATGAGGCATTAATAGCCTTGTTTACAAAAATACAACTCAGTCAAACTGCAGTTGATTGTTCTATTTTTAATAAAGTTGGGTGAATAATTTGGCTAATAATAAACTTTGCTTGATGAGCAAGTCCTCTCCAATACATGTAATCTTTATCTTTAGGCTGATGATGTGGCATCTGCAAGTTGATCCACTTGCAATTGTGAAAACATACATTTTAAACTACCTCTTGGATGTACATGTAAAAATTAATCTCCCTGTGTAAGTAATTCAGTTCTATATCACCCATTGTGGGGACCACTATGAGCACATGTGCAATAAAATAATATTCTTATTTTGGTGGAAAATAAGGTAATAGGCCTCCAGAAAGGGCTCCTTGTACTCTGATGTTGACCTCTGCTTGTCTTCTTGTGGTCACATGAAGAATTGCACTTATTGCACATAATGTTATTGTCTGTTTCATAAAAATCCAACTGTGAGGACCACTGTGATGGTGAGCACTTGTCTTCATTATGGATTTGACCACCTTTATTGACTTGGCATATTATTATGATTTAAAATAAACAAGGGGTCATTTTTTGAAATATTGCCATACTATACACTTGGCCACCTTTTTTATTATCATTACATAGTATATACTTGGCCACCTTTTTATTATCATTGCATAGTATATATTTGGCCACCTTTTGATTATCATTTAAATTGTGATTTGTTGTCATGGTATTTGATTATTTTCAGCATATGTTATAAGACCTTGGGACCAAGGTCAATGCAATGATTAATTTTTATGATGTGGGCTAGCCCCCTTCCCATCGGTGACTCAACCCTTCATATACATTCAGTGAATTTTATTTAACCTCTGATTGGCATTAGGGTTTCGAAGTGGGACTTTAACTGTGATCATTGATTACCTATGACCATTTGTTATGTCATTGATATTCAAATTGGTGATTAGGGTTTACATTTAGTTGATGGTTGGTGCTCTGTGGCCATTGATCTTTATACCTTTGAATGTTGATCGTTAACCCTCTGTCTTTAATAAATGTGAACCTATGTTGGAGTTGTGTAAAGTTTTGATCTTATTGACCTTCTGATCACCTTTGATATCTTGATGCATTAACTCGGTGGTTGGCTTGGGTTATTATATTCTGATTGTTTGATCATGTACCTTGGAATCTCCACTGTTGATTTTTGAACTCTGGTAGATTTAGGTTTGAGAGGTTGAGTTTTGAAAAGAAAAAGAAACCTAATTTTTGATCATTATGTGTTTTTCACTCTGAGGGTGAAGCCTTGGAAAAATTTCCTTAGGATACCATTTTTGATCTTTCTTGAGCTCAGTTTCTTTTGATAAATCGGTCTTTATGAAGATCTGTGCATGGATTTGGTTATTCTCTGTAATTCTCTTGGAGCTAATGAGTGGAGTTTTGGAGCTCGTTTTCTTTGTAGAGAAGGTATCTGTGAGTTTTTGTGTTTGTATTTTTTGAAGTGGCCGCCATTGAACTTCTTTCAAGATAGTTTTGAATGAATTTGTCTGTTTCTTTGTTGTATTTTGAGTTCTCTGTGATCTTTCTAAAGTGTGCTCTCATCATTATTTGGTCATTTCATGCTCACTATTTAGCTATTGTGAGGTCTGTGGTCATCTATTTAGAGTATCATCAAGCTCTTTTCTCTACGAAACAACCTTGTGAGATGAGGTTTTGGTTCTTGGTTGTTTTTCGAAAGGCCCTGGTTAGATTTCGTGGCTCTAAGTTCTATGTTTTCTGTATTTTCTTGAGTTCTGCATAACCAATTTTCTATCTCATCATTTTAAGTTTGAATGTAGAGAATTTGATGAGCCATGAAAAGAAGGCCTTGAGCTCTATATATGGTCCTTCTGTTATGCATTACATAGTTTCCATTTTTGAGAAGGTAAGACTTCATCTTTGAACTCTGTAACTACCTTTCCTTTGTCGTTTCAACTTTATTAACACTAACACCTTATTGAATGAACCCTTGTGGTTATTTGCATTTTTTGGTGCAACCTTGATCTCTGAGCTTCAAAAATCATTTGGGTGATCATTGTTTTCTCTAGATTATTTTGATAACTTTTGACAACTTCAAATTTCCCTAGTGAAGTATTCATCATCCTTCTCTTAATAATTCTTGCAATAAAACTTGATGGCTATGTAATTTCCTCTACCCATACATTCTTGCATTTCTTTGAAATATTTGATTTTTTGAGAACTTCTATTTTGAATTTGGACAATGCTATTTATTGATCCCTGTAACATTTGGCTCTTTGCTTGAAGTGCATGGTTATGGTTTTGATCTATGACTTAATACTGCTTTGGAGCCATTAATTAGATACCTCTGTTTTATGGCTTTCAATAATTGGTAGAAATGAATTCCTACACTGTTAATTTTTGATTCTCCTGGCTCATTCATTTTGCTATTTCTCTACTCTATTGAATCTCAATGCTTCATATTTTGTGAACTCTTGAGGTGAGTTCTTCTTATTATGAATGGTTTTGATATTTATTTCCTCTTAATTTTACCATTTTTCTATAAAAAAATTAAATCATGGCACTGCATATCTTTGATTCTGACTTCCTTGTGTTTGTGCTATTGAGCGGCTTTAAACTCCTTTGCATTTGAGTCACCCGAAGATGGCTCAAACTTGAAATTACCATATTTAATGGAGTCTTTTGAATTCAGTTTTCCTTATTCTTTTGAGCTAGTCATTCATATTTTGTTTTAGATTAAGTGTTTAAAATTTATATTTGAATGTCATTGTATTTTCTAAGCCAACCTTTTAAATCATGCTTTCATTGAGTGCTAAGTTTTAGAAAAATGATTTGAGGGGTTTCAAAGGATTGGCTTTGCTAGGGGTACCTTAGAACTTTTGCTGTATTTATTGCCATGAGAAAAATTCCTTGAAACTCTATCCTGTCTTATTGGTGATTTGAGATTTTGGTCATTGAATTTGGCTCTATCCTTTTTTGGTTGTTGATGACCATGCTTCATTCTAGATTTTCATGCTTGAAAACCCGAATTTGTTCTGTAATTTCACTTCTTTACTTGAAATGTTATACAATTTCAACTGATTTTGTTATTAATCTTGTTCTAACACCATAGATTTGAAATATTTCTTCAAAAATTGTGAACTTTGAACTTGTCTATTACTTGAAATATCTGTAATGATTGTATACCAATTATTCTTCTCAAATACATCCTTAAGCCTATGTTATTATGTAAAATGATATATGGATACCTGTAATACTAGGTTTGATTTGGTAACTATGTAATTATCAAGATCATCTGAAATTGGCAAATCACTTCCTTATTTATATATGGTTTGTGAACTTTGCATATACTTGAGTTATGAATCTTGGAATTTTCAAAACTTTGTATCACTTTTCATGAAATGCTTATCTTATCTTGTGGAATTGTCATCTAAATTTCCTTGAAATTATAATATGCTTGATCATTTCTGATCTTTTATTAATCTTTTGTAGCTCTTTCATTATTGCATTAGTTATGCTCATTGAACATGTCTGATCTGCTGAAAATTTTAATGAAGAGACATCTTGAAACTTTTCTCTTGATGATTTCTTTTCCTTTAATAACAACAAATTGTATGAAACATGCTTTTATCTCTTTTGTTGCAATTTTGTATTGATCCTTTTTATACTTCTAAAAAAATGATTTAGAAGTGATGTAGACCTTGATTTTGTTTCTTGTACTCATCATACATCTTGTTTTAGTCCTTTCTTGTGAATGAGTCATGGAAACTATGATACTCTTTGAAAACCTTATCTTCATTTTCAGTGCTGTTATATTAAAATAAGAGTTTATTTTTGCTGTTATGAACTATGCCTACTTTTAAGTTACCTTACTCCTTTAAAAATCTTGTCTTTAGTTGTTCATTCTTTTAACCTTACTTCATGACTGTCTAAGTTGATGTTTGATGAATGTTTCTATATTGAGCTGGTTGCATTGTGTACTATATCTCTTCATCATGAATTACTCTCTACATCCTTAGTTGTACTATAACTGAAGTTATTCTTTATTATGAAGTAACTTGTATTTATCTGAATCTATAGCTTTGACTATACAATGTATTATCTCCTTTCTTGAATACTATTTGATTAGTAAAAAGTTTATCAAGCATGAATTTTAAGCATGTGAAATAACATGATGGAAAGATGTAAAATGTCCTTTTGCTACATGGCAAAGCCCTGCTGTTCAAAATTTTCTTGAGATTTCCTTTTCCATTCTAGTTTCAGCTACAATTTTGTCTCATTTGAATTTGTTAGAATCTATAGCAGTAAACCTACATTTCTTTTATGGATTAATACAGACACATCTTTATGTATTTCAGCCTTTAGTCTAAACTAAAATAAATGTACTTTTCTAATTCAAGTTACAAAGTGTAATACTCCTGATATATAAACACAACAGTTAGTGTTTATTTCCTTCTTCATACTTTTACCTGCACATTTAGATAAACTAGTTAGAAAACATTTAGGCTTTTTGGCCTCTCTTCTGTTCCATAGTTTTTTCTTTTATCTTTGCTCTCTGAAATGATTGTGAGAATCATATGTACTAATGTAGAATATTGTTGCTTGTCTGCTATGCATTTATATTTTCTGTAATCATACCTCATGATATCAAGAGATTCATTTGCATGAAGATAGACAATACAAGAACATGATTTAATCTTGAGCTCGTGACTGAAAGTCTCTTTTCATTTTTTTTTTAGGTACAATGCAGTGTTGAATGGCAAGGATGAAGATGGAGCAAAATTTGGAGCGAAGATGGAGCAGCAATGGACAAAAGAAACAAGGAAATAATGGATTCCTTCATCTTCTTTTACTTTTATTTTCATGCACATGCACCTTCTATTTCAATAGTTATGATGTTTACTTGAGTTACATCCCACAGATTGTGTGGGAAACATTTGAAATTCCTTATGAATAAAACATTGAATTGTGAAACTGAGTTGTGTACTTCCTTCTGCATTTCAACTTTTTATATGGATTGTATAATGAATTAAACAACTCAATAACATAATTGAATGTATTTAATCATGAAGGAAAGAGTTTTGAAATACTTGTAACCTTAGTAATGAACTTTGATATTGTTGTAATCTACAACTATGATTGTTATTCCAAAACTTAATACTTCATCTATTCTGTATTTTCAGTCTTCATCAAGATTACACATCTTTCCTTTGGGGCCTTTGTTTTCTTTTGCTGAAGAAAAACATGAAATTGCAGACTATGTGATTTGTTACGTTTTGTAACAACACACATAGCTGCAAATTACATGTAGTCATTAATTAATCCAATAGAAAAAATATTAAACTAAAAGAATCTCCCCTAGCTTAGGTTCACTTCACCAATGTCATCTATCATAACAAAGTTTCAAGTTTTCCATTTTTGCACGAGTGCAATGATAGATACTTGTCCCTAAGAAGGTTGCTATTTTATCATACCAATTTTCAATAACATGAGAAAGAGGTAGTTGGTCTTCTTGCAACATACATACGTCTCTGTCAACTTCCTAATTTGTTACAAGCCACTCACACAAGACTTTACCTCTTACAAGCTACGTGAATTTGGTATGGACATCATAATTAGTTGAATCTTGTTATTTGAGAGAATGTATTCGAAGTATTCAAGTGACCGTATAACAACCATGACTTTCTTCTCAACAAAAATATAATTTTGTTTATATTCCTTAAGTGATTGACTGAAGAAAACAATGAGTTTATCTAATAAATCATAACTTTATTAGACTAAAATAGTTGAGATATTATCAGTTCCTCCAAACACATAGAGGGTGAAATCATTTACGTAATTAGAGTTCATGATAGTGCGGGTCTAAGAATTTGACACTTTAATCATATCAAAATTATCCTTTCCCTCTTATGACCATGTGAAGATAACGTTCCTCTTGAGAACTGAGGTGAGGGTTTTAGCTAAGAAATCAAAAGAAGGAATGAACCTCCTTATAAAATTTAATTTTACTAAAAAGCTTTATAAGCCTTTCTTGTACTAGGGGAAGAGAGAAAAAATTGTACTCACCCTATCCAGATCTATGATAAGGGCATCCTTTAACACTACATGCCCAAGAAAGTTTTCTTCATGAATGAGAAAACACTCAATTCTCGAGATTTAAATAAACACCAAATTCCCCACATATATTGTAAAACCCACATTGTTTTGTACCTGTATGTGATAAGAGTAGTGGACTAACACATATTTATGCAGTAGGCCTATATTCTTATCTCAGTTACTGTTCATGATCTAAATTTATTTACTTTGCTATAGTGTGCTTGAAACAATGGGATTATCACACTAACAATTGAATATTTTTTTGCATCATTCTTATGTTGATTATATTTTCTATACTTATGACTACATTGATGGAATTATCCAAAATATTTGATATATTCTAGCTCACACTTGTCTAGTGTCACAATATGTTGCTATACTAGATTTATCAGATGACTTCCAATAGGTATGAGAATGAGTTAAATGGGCTAAGGTAAGGGGATCATGTTATTATTATCAATATTCCTTAATGTTGCGAGCACCACACATATTGTGAAACACTATCACATGCCTTAGGTCCTGATTATATTAATAAAGTATCAAATCAAAACTATAAGTGCTTTGGTGTTGAGATGTTCCTAACATGTTAGACTAATGTATGATCAAATGAAGAAAGTTATGTTATGAGATAACATTGTAGGGTCTAATGTCGATCACCTTTAAATAAATCTTAATAAAGTAGGGGAATGTGCATAAGAAGCCTATATTGCACAAAGTTTGAGTTGATGATTTTTAAGCTCCAACCTCTATGTACCTTGAATGATTGGAAAATATTAATGACATCTAAAAAACCCCACTGACCATGCAAATGGAAGTGGATAAATTATAAGCATAAGCATCTTGTTACTAATAGATGGTATGAATTTGTTTTGTAAGTTAGAAATACTTTTCTGAATTTAAATAAGAAAAGGATAGTCAGTTAAAATGGATGGAACTGCACTCTCATGCAATAATGGAAATAAATGAGATCACGAATCTCGAAGAGATTACATGCAATTCTTAGAAAAAAAGTATGATTTTTTTGGGCATGCAATCATAGGGTATTCTTTTGATGAGTGTTTTAATTTTTTGAGCTCTTTGGGCTTTGCATGAGACTTAGTAGTGAACTAATGTTAGAATGATAGTTGTGCATGTACTAAGAGAGCCAAATCCACTCCTGATAAAAAAAGAAACATGTTTATTTAAGAGGGAGTTTTTATGATGGTTTTTCCATGAGTTTTGAGCATCTATTTTCAGTTAATAAAATGGAAAATATTGGGTAAGGCTTATTGTTGTTAAGGAAGAATATTGTTCGAATAGTAAGGATTCAAATCTAAAGATTTGTTCTTTTGTTTACAATGTATGGGAGAAATTAGAGTAAGGAAAAGAAAATAACATCCTTCCATTTGTAGTCATGAATCATTCTCTCTCTACCTTTATATCTTATTTGATTTACTATTTACGTAAAAGGAATCTCTACGATATTTTCCTTCATGTTTAATTTGTGTTATTTGGGTGATAATGCTACTTGGTATTTAGGGATATTATTATTTTGGGTATTGTCATTTTGTTTTAGTATTGGAATATGGGTTTGAATATATTTTCAGGAGAGTTACAATATTCACTATAACTATTAATATCATGACAAATATTCTTAGTTGTATATAGATGTGTCCATGGTTTACCATTGGGAAGTATTGTTTTTGTGAGTATTCATGGTTCAGTGTGCTTGGGGTCGACTCACAACTGTAAATGGAAATGGGTATCCTTTTAGCTTCATCATTTAGCTAAAATTTTTATAGATTCATTTTTGGTTTAAAACCTCGCAGGTTGATTCAATGTCTGTTATTTAGCAATAATTTTTACATCAAGAACCCATAAGGGTTTTATGTGATAAATCCATGTGAATATATTTGGGATATCATGTGGTAATATTATATGTTTTCCTTCTTAAATATTGACTTGCATATAGTAGTTTGAGGGCTATTGTGTGGAAATCTAGTTTGATGACTATTGAATTTGGGATATCTTGGGAACTATGTAAAGCAACCAGTCAATTAATACGACATATGTATGATTTGTATAAATTGTGACTTTTTATGGACTTATAATATTTTCAGTATTTGACAATGTCTTGAAAGTTATGCATGCTATATTATTCACGATTATGTGTTCTAATTTACAAATTCTGCCAATAAGGTATCTAGAGCTTAATACAATGATTAGTCATTTTGTGAAAAATAGCAATTCATATTATATTATGTTATGTAATCAAAATTAAATACTATTATAGTGTGTATATGATTTAGTGATTGCAGCATTTCATTTATTCAAATATTAAATGGCATAAGTTGTTAATCTAAGGAAAGAGGACCTTTCATGCCAATTCAATCAAACTAACCTTTTCTAACATTCTGTAGATGGCATAATTTATGTCTTCATGTCGGATGTTCTTGAAATAAATTATTGCTTCGATTGTTTTGATTTAATACTACAATGTATTGATTACTATGATTGTAATTAATAAAAATATCCATGTTCTGTTTAATATATAAAAAGGTGCTACGTTAGCCTATTCTGATTTGTAAATATTTTGAAAAGGAAATAAATAATTAGTAATATTTATTTAAATATGTCTTATTATGAATCAAAATTTATTTGGAAAGTTACTCATTTTAATTAATTGAATGTTTGGTAACTTATGTTGACTATATATTATATTGTTGAGTCACTAAATATAATATATTAAATAGATAATACAAATATTTTGCATTTAAATATAAATAAGATTAAGTGCTCTACGGAATGTTTTAGATCTATTTAGAGTTAACCTTGGCATGATACTTTACTAATGTATATAGAAAAAAATAGGATTACAAGATTTAACATAGTAAACTAATTAAAAATTACAACTAGGATGTAAAAATAATGTAAGAGTATAGCTTTAATCTGCATTTGCAACTTACATGATTATAAAAACATGTTTTAGTATACCTTAAAGCTATATGAATGGTTATTAAATTCATGCATAAAGTTTATTTGCAAATTAAGGAAGCCTATTACCGCATCAATGTGAAAGGGATCATCATCATAAATAATATCTCACTGTAGTAGCTCACTCATTAATAATGATGTACTTAGTGCTGATAGATAACATAAGATCTATTTGTATACATAGATATCTAGGATTCCATAATTAGTTATATGATACACATAAAAATATTATCTTCTAATAGTAGCGACATGAAATCACAAGGATTAAGTATCATTCATCATGTGTACCAAGCACGATGGTATGAAATGATGTACGTAATTACTTTTAGATCAATGGGATAGTGTACAAATAATTTTTTCTATCTTAATAAATTTAATGAGCCTAGCAAATAGGAATGGACATTAGTGAATACGTAAGTTGTTAACTATGAACTTAATAACTTAAGAAATGGAAAAGAATCCATATAACATAATTATGTGAAGGACAAGTTCCTAATGACAAATGTGTTTTCACGGAACTGAGCATGATAAACATGTCTTTGAAAATTTGATCAAAGTAGTGCAAGTTGCTTATTACACTATTCCGATTCACTAAGATATAAGATGTTGGATGCTCATTGGAATACAAATGATCAAGTTCTAGATATGCACTTCAAAAACATGATGTAATTATTAATGTCTGAAAAAGGAATCCAATAGTATATCCTACATACACACTTGTAAAGATTAATATATGAGGGATCGGTTACTAACCGACTCACAAAGGTGCACATTTTTTATGACTATTATCTGATGGATTCAATTTCAGATTTGTGCTAGATTTAAATGATGGGTATTTAAATTAGTGAAGCATGAATTTAATGTAAAAATATAAATAAAAATTCCTAGTTGATAATTGAAATAAAGAGGTTGTTACATTTTGGTATTAGAGATGAAGGTTACAACTCTAGGACTTATTAAGTCCATAAGCTAACTAAATACCTTATCTTGTTAACTCAAAAATAATGAGCAAATGAGGGATGAACCGAGGAAAATCAACCCAACCAAATTATGCTTCAGGTTTGGCTATAAGTAATTTAGATAAAATTCTATTAGTCCTTCACGATACATAAAACTAGAAGGATTTTGGGAGCATTTCGTAAAGTGTGAACATGGTCTACAAAGGTAAACAACTTGAACTAGTTGGTAATAATCAATAGAGGGTTGATCGATTATTAAACTCTCTTTATGCAATATTTAGGAACTTAAATCCAATAAGAAATAAAAACCCGCAAAGGAGAGATGAAGTAGATAAGAGAGGACTATTTGTTGTAGCAGTAGTGTTGTGAAATGCTAATCAGGATAAAATGAGATTGGAAATAAATTCTGAATCGAAATGATAAAAAGAATACAAGAGAATTAACTCTTCTCCACCTACAACTTTAGGAAAAGTGGTGGAAATGGTGTGAAAAAAAATGTAGATTTCCAGACTGAGTTCAATAAGAAAGACTTGCTGCCATTTTTAGAAAGCGATAGGACAATACTGTGGTGACTAATAATCTGTGATGAAGGAACAAGCTTTCCTAACGTGACATTACGTAAGTTAAATAGAACTTCCTATTGCTATTTTAATTTAATAATAGTACAAATGAGTTCTTAGTATCTAGTGATTAACTTAAAAATACTTAGAAATCTAATTTATCCTTTGCATATGAAGAAAAATTGCAAATCTATGATTGTAAATGCAACACTAACATTGGCATTGTCTGAGCCTCATAAATTTTTTTTGGATTCAATGAATTCTTAAAGGACTTAAGACATCGTTGTAAACTTTGACTAATCACTTTACTATCAAGCAGGGGTTGGGGTGAATATTTCTTAGATTTTACTTCATTGTGTCATTGATTTTGAAAATTACAGTCAAGAGAATTTTGGGATAGCTTGGCAAGCTTGTGATAGGAGCTGGGATACTTTAAGTCTACCTTTGAAATGCAGGGAGGTTCTCTCTTCCCAGAACTTGAGCTGGAGCATGCGTAGGGGTGATGCCCTCATCACCATTATCAAGCAAACTACAGAGAAAACTAGCCAATAGTCCAATCATGAATGGGTAGGCGTCCAAGTATGGCCACTACTCCTCTTGAGCCCTCTCACTACCTGGCAAAACAATACAGCACAATCCCATGATAGTTTCACTACATGGGTGGAAATTACCTCTAATACTCAAGGCTGAAAGAACACCACAAAGTAATATGCTTATCAATTTGAGGAGAATGACATGGCTGAACAACTTGGTAGGTGCGCAGGACATAAATGAGTTGCATTGGGACATGCAACAACTAAATTCAGGGGGAAAATGATGAGTGCATTGTTTGGCTCATTAATATCATTTCTTCAGGACGAAAATACTCTTTTTAATGACTTATTAGTATATGGGGATGCATTGTGTGGTTATATCTTAGTAGGTTTGATGCATTTTCCTTGCTATAGTTTATGAAAACTGATTATCACATGAACCTCCTACTAACTATCTTTGTGAGATCAAATGTGATGATGTGTGTAGGAAATGATGGAAGTTGCTGGTGGTTAAGGAGCCCGAGTTTGAAGCATGTGGCTGAAGACTGTTTCCATCAAATTGACCTATTAGCCTGGGCTTGATCCTAATGGCCCGTAGAAATTTATGTGTTTTAATTGGTATTTGATGGATAGTTTTTAATGCCACCTGATATGGTGATCTTGTAACCAACATTATCTATATGAAGACTTCATCTTTAGAACTTGGTAGTACCACTTTTTTTATATACTGAAGGAGATTATCTGCATACAATTCTTGATTATTTTTTACTGTCTATGTCATGAACGTATTTCCAAGTTAATGAAAGCCACGACATTTTGAGAATCAGAAGTTGTTAATCCCTATATCCCAAGGAATAGCAAGGGCCCACTCAACCAAGGATATACGAGGTTATTTTGAGTTCATGCATATATTTCTTTGATTAGATTTACTGCAATTGTCATTTGATAAATCTTACATGCATCCTTTGATTAATTTTATTTGCTTTCTCCTTTACTACTTTTACTTAGAATAGATGCTTTTGTTATGCAAATCTGGTTAATGAATAGCCTTGCTTTCTACTAAACTCCATTTATACAGTTGTGATTTCATTTATTAAGAATATTGTGTGTGTATTTCATTTTACAGGCAGAAGATTAGTTGTTATAATTCCTTTCATCTCAAATAGTTGAATTTTGTAGAATTGTATTTCATTTCCATGGATTTGAATTGCATTTCCATAGAATAGTCACTAAACTAAACAACCCCCCAATAGACCCAACGTATAACTGGTTCTCCTAGACTCTAGTGCATACTGCCTAGGACACAGCCCTTGTTTAGAATGACACTGACAAAGATTATGTCAGTTAAATGATTGGAAGAATACAATGACCCATGACATTTTCCTTGGTAAAAGCAACAAATGTTTTCAGACCTTACATTTTGAGCTCTAAAGTTATTTCTTATGTTCCAAACACCATGGTGAAAGATGTCTTATTAGAGATGGAGGTCTCAAGAAAAATATGCAGATGGGTGAACAAGTTGCAGGAGTATGCCATGGATATCCAAATCATGAAATTGGTAAGAGGTTTTGGCTTAGCTAAACTTATGGCTGAGAGAATCTTACAAACTATTGAGGTGAGTGAAGTAAAAGAAGGAAGGGTGGATGTCTTTGAAAGTTTTATGAGTTCTGAATGGTACAAAGATATAATTTTTTATCTCAAACATCTATACTGCCCTAAGTATTTCAGCAAAAATTAGAAAAGAGATCTTAATTTGGCTTCCCATAAATATTTCATTACTGATTTTGGGTTACCTTGGAAGAACCCTAAGGGAGTTCGCTTAAGGTGCATTACTGAAGATGAAGCCCCCAAAATAATTGCTAATCTCCATGGAGGAGTTTTTGGGGGGAATTTTGGTGGAAGAGTCACAACATGCAAGATATTTAGGGATAGTTATTGGTGGCCAAATCTTTTCAAGGATACAACTTTGTTGGTTAGAAGATATGAGAGTTGCCAAAAAATTTCTCAGAGACTGAAAGCTTCAGGATCCCTTCCTTTGCAGCCTATATCAATTGAAGCCCTATTCAAACAATGGGGAATGGATTTCATTGGTGGGATTTTAGACCCTTCAAGTGTTGGCCATAAGTGGATTCTTGTAGCCACTAAATGGGTGGAGGAAATCCCCACCAAGAGATCAACACACCAAATTGTCATAGACTTCATGCTAAACCATATCATCTGCATGTTTGGAGTGCCAGTTAAAATTGTTGCTGACAATGCCATGAGCTTTAGAGTTAAATATTTGGTGGAAATGTGCAAAGAGTATTGGATCAATTTTACATATATCTCCAACTATAACACCTAAGGAAATAGATAAGAATATTCTAGCAATAAAAATCTATTAAAGATCATTAGGAGAACGTTAGAGCTGAACAAAAAGAAGCAGGCTGAGAAGTTGAAGTTCTTTGTTTGGGCTAATAGAATTATTGTTGAAAGAGCTACTAGAAAAAGTCTGTTTGAGTTGGTATATGGAACTCAAGCTTTGTTGCCCCTACATATGCAATTTTCCTCATATCATTTCATTCAAAAACTTGAAGATCAAGAATTTAGTCCATATGATGCTGGTATTAACTAGATTATTGAGTTGGATGAAGAAAGAAGGGCATCCCACCAAAGGAATGTAAAGTTTAGAGAAAAAATGAAGAATTTATTTGACAAGAAGGTCACTCCAAGAGCTTTCAACATTGGGGATCTTGTGTTATTATGGGATAGCAGGCATGAAGATAAGGGCAAGCATGGAAAATTTGATGCATTATGGATGGGCCCTTACTCCATTGACATTCGAATTGGTGAACATACCTTCTTCTTGAAAGACTCGATGGGGAATTACTTGAATTTCCTATTAATGGTAGGCATTTGGAACATTTTCTTGATTGACTCCCTAGAATCAAGGTGAGCATCATTTGTATAGTGTATAGTTTGTTGGTTGCTTTTTGTCTTTTGTGTTTTTTCTCATTCTATTACTTGGCGGCCTGGTTTTTCCGATTTATCAATTTGTTTCTAAGAAATGGTTGTAGTTTTCTACTCTATAAGCTGACTCCTTTGCCCAATGGATGTTTTTGAAACTTGGTGTTTTATTTGGTTCTTGTGCACTCAAAGGGAGTGTCAATCCCTGAGTTAGAGCCGATGTTCATGCTCAAATTAGTCTCACATCATTTGTAATTAAAATCCTTCAGTTTACAGCCTCTATCACATTTTTAATCTCCCCGTGTTGGTACTTGAAGACTCTATCCTCCATATGGTTTCCATAATTACTTCCTTCCTAGGTTGAAGATCACTTAAAGATCTAGAATTTGTTTTTTGTTTCTCTGTCCATCTGAAGGTGTCTGTAAATTAGGCGTAAAACACGGGGTTGTTCCTTTCCTTATGTTTTCCATTTTCATGTGTTGTTGTCCATGTCATTTTTGTCCCAAATACTTGAGGAAAAGTTATTGAATGTAGCTCAGAGGACCATGTGTGAACCTTACAACATTTCCAAGTTCTCTATCCTTGAATAAAATTTCATCTCCGGGATCAAACAGTGGTTTTCCTGCACTTTTATAGTTTTGACGGGTGTGTTTTTCCGGTAAAATTTATATCTCTGCATCAATGGAAACATGAAAATTTTTGGTTGAATACGGCTCGGTGGGGCACTCTAAAAACTCTGTGGATTGTTTCAACCCAAAACTTGTCCACATGGAGGGATGACGCTTGTTTGAAGACTCATTTTTTTGTTTAGCCTTGGAGTTGCGGTGGGGGGACACATGGAGGATTCCACTACTTTACTTGGACTTAGATAATATTTTGATGCAGTTGGTAGATTTTTAGTGGGTTGGAAACACATGGTGGGCTGGCACTCATTTTAAGATCTTCCTCAGGGTCCCACCTTAACAAATGTGATAAGGGATAGGTGGAGGCTTCTGTCGGCTTTGCTTTGTACTTAAACCTTTTAAATAAATTTTGTAACACATGGGACACATCATGATCCCATGCTCAATCAGGGTCTCTGCTCTTAGGGACTATCTTGAAGAAGTGCTAGGAGGACACTTGGAGGCTTCCGCTCACTTTGTCTTTTGCTTAGAATTTTCAACGGCTGAAGGAGACTGTCTCGGACTGCAGACAAATGGTACCTTCCACTAAACCTTCAAATTTTTAACAAAGTCTACCAAACTAAGATACATGTTGATCCCATGCTTTTTTGGGGTCTCTACTTTTCGGGACCATCTCAAACTGTGCCATTAAGACATGTGGCAATTTGAAAATTCAAAAGGCGGGGAGGTGGTCCATCAGAGGAAACTCTAATTTTTTCCCCTTATTGTCAAAATTATTAAAGTCATCAAAATGACCTGCAAGCTCGACAAAGAATAGTCAAAATTTTCTTTAGTCAACGACAAAGGTGCAGACTTTAGGGAAAATTTGGGAAATTTTCCTTTTGTGGAAAAAGGAGTTAAAGTGTAAAAAAGAAGTGTGGTTTTGCTAGGACCCACATCAAAAACTAATGGTGGAAGGGTGGAGTTGCGGGAAAAATTTGGAAAAATCTACTTTTTCCAAAAAAGAGGTAAAATAGCATAATCAAGCCATGGTTCCTCTAGGACCCACATTGGGACACATGTCAAACCTATTTTTCAAAGGCAGAGGGGTGGAGAAAAATGAGAAATTTTGCATTTTTCCCAAAGGATGTAAAAGATAAAAAGGAACCCCCAGGCCCATCTTAACTCAGATCTCCCACATGGATGGTCCAAATTCAAAAGGGAAATTGACGACAACTATGCATCTGTATCTGATTTTCCAACATTTTTCTCCAAAGCTCCAAGGGATGTGAATTTTTATGGTTTTTTTATCATTTATTGGTGTCTCCTACATGTCAAATGAAGAGGAGACTTAAATTTATATCTTGATTTGGTGGGGAAAATCTAAAAAAATTTTTTACCATTAAGATGTGATCTGACGATAGGATTCGATCTGATTTTCCAATCATTCTTTCCTTGTCACGCAAGAAACCAATTGATATCTTGATTTGATGGGAAAATTTGAAAGCATCTTTAAGATGTGATCTTACTATCAATTTCGATCTAATTTTCCAATCTTTCTCTCCTTGGCATGCAAGAAACCATATTTGATAGATTAGAGGAGGAAGTAGTTGGCGCGTGAAGTGAAGAGTGATTTAGCAGGTGAAGAATTGAATGTTGGAAATATTTGAAGAGATTTTCCTTTTGAGCATCTGACAATTTTTTTGCAAATATGAGTCTGGGAATCATGATCAAAATCATAACAAGCAATGGTGATTTTAATGTTTTTAGTTTTGGGGGGAAAAATATGTTGTAAATGAAATGTTATAACTTACATGAATTTTTCATGCAAATGGTTGGAGTGTTAGAGGTCAGGAGTTAATTCCTAAGAGAAAAGTTTTACAGAGCCCATCTTTCTGAGAAATCATCTAAGGAACCTGTTTATTTCTTTTGTCTTAAATTTGATCATGTCAAGGTGGTTGCAAGTGTACAACCATTGACAAGCTCTGATATTGTTCTATAAACTTTCCCCTACTAATGCATTTAATCAAATTTGAGTTAATCTATGTTTGATTTTGAGAAAAATTGTGTCTGCTTCATTTTCGAATGTCTGCAAATAGTTTTTATTGTTCCCATTACAATATTACATTGAAATATTAGTGAATCACAAAATATCTTATCCTTGTGATAGTTTGGTGGCATTTGCAATTTCATTTATCAGAAGAGCTTTCATTTGATAGTGAAATAAACAAATTTAAAATAACTTTACTCCTAGCATGATGATAAGATTGTTTGTTAGCCTTTGAGGGTATCTTAGGCGTGATAAAACAAAGGTTAACAATGTTAAATTAAGTTTCTCAATTTGATCCTTCATTTTGGATTCTTAAAGTTTGTGTGAAAACGTGCTGATCTGGGCCTCCACTGAAGCACACCTTCTAGTTAAAGGAACATTTTAGCTATTCTAAAGCATTTTTTTGATCAATCCTTCCATTTTTTGTAAAATATCTCAAATATCTAGTGAATCAAAGTCCACTCTAACTCACCTCCCACAAAAATTCATTTTAAAACAACCAATCCTACTCATACTACCCCTATTTGTCATGTGTGTGTACAAATGCATAATTTCTATTACTAAAACATGCAAAGGCAATGAGTTTTTCATTGTCTTTAGTAGCCTAAACCTTTCTTAGAAAATATCTCCATTATCTAGGGTGATAACTCGTGAGAGTTATATTTTTGTTGTATTGTTCATGTTTTCTTCAAGGTCTTACTAATAACTTTGCAAAGAAGGACATCTCCATCTCCTCCAAAATCAACAAGGTATAAAAGGGTACGCTCACCCTAGTTGAAAGGAAAAACCATAAACTAGTGAGGATAGATCAAATCCTCTTAAGGGTGCTGCCCATTTCTCCACATCTGAGTGACAAAGAGCAAGCTACATTTCTTCCCTAGCTACAAAATGACACACAACATGATTTGCTTATCTCTAAGCTTCGTATCAAATCTGTGATGCTTCTCAGCTTCTAAGGGAGAATCAATTTGGGTACCAACACAAGGAAACATAGCCAAATTCGATATCGCAAAAGTAAACATTACCAAATTTTAGTGTCTATAAAGGGATTAAAACATTTGGAAATATGATATAACTGGACTACACATCAAGGCTCTCTCATAAATAAAACTATTCAACCAACCTAATGGAGCTAATGAAGGTTTCACATTGTTATTTGTAGTTACTCCCCAATTCTAGCATGTTCTTAGATTACACAACTATAAGGAATTCAATATGTCAATGATGCATATAGAGGACAAATGTCAATAAAGTCAAAAATTAGGTATATAAAGAAGGATCCTTTGGGGAATACCCTAGACTATGTCTATCGTTATACCATGTTCAATTGAAATAGCATGATCCCAAAATTTTACCTTATACAATGTTGCATCCAAGTGGATCTAACCCAAATTTTGACCTTATTTTAAAATGAAATCCTCACACAAAAGTAGCATATTAGCAAGTTATAAAATTAAAGATTATATAGTATTTCAAATTTTCAAAGGCTATCAAATCTAGATAATAAAATTCAATATTTCAAGTTTCCACACTCAATAATAAAAAATTTCAACCCTCTTTTTCTCTATCCATTTCAACTCCTATGCTTCTTTCCCCAATGGTTTCTTCACATGTGGCTGTACCCCTTTCCCCAATGACAAAAATAACCCTAGAACTTATGAGATCTTCCACAGCACTGTCCATATTTTAAAAAATTCTTTCTTCTTGCTTTGTCGCATATCCATGGGAAAAAAAATTTGGATCAGCTACTGCCTGAGCTTTGAATAATATTTCAGGGTCGAAGCCGTGGTCTTTAATTATCCGCTTCAGTGTATTGTTTTGTTTGTTAACTAAAACAATATTTTCCTCCAAATTCTTTGATGCGGATAAACTGTTCTTTGTTGTTTCGAAGTGAACTTGGAAAACCTTTTCTTGACTCTTAAAATTTTCATATTTCAACTGCAAAAAAAAAGTAATGTCAATTCAACATATTACTAAAATAAGAAAACTTTAAATTAACAAAAATTATTATTTAAAAGTTATAATACTTACGACCACTCTATCTCTCTCTGCATTTACAACTGCTACCAGATCCTTTTCCTTAAACCATTTGTTAAAATATGCCTGGGCCTCAGCATTAATATTTTACAATTTGTTTAATTTCTTATCTAAAATGTCGTCTTTATATTTTTTGTTATACGTGATAGTCCCACTTCTTACTTGGATAAGTAAGGAATCCATCTTCGCAAGTTGATTCTAGACTGCAGCGTATAACCTATCCCTTTACCAATAATTTTCATAATGACTAATAATTTCATTGATAAGTACTTTAACCGTTGTCTCCCATTCTATGAACTGACTGATATGAGGTAGAATAAACTCACTGACATGGGATTTAAAATCATAACCAATTAAGTTCTCCAAAGGAAAAGGTAGCAACTGTTCACCATTTGTATTTGATGAAGATGATCTCACTGGAGAGGTATGGGGGCTTTCGGGTTGATCAATTGGTACTTGTTTCTTCCTTTGGGTGGCCTGATCCTATTTTTGATCAAATTAATCAAGATTAAGACAAATAAATCTAAAGTGAAATGTAATTCAATATGGTAAAGTATGTTGAAATTGAACTATACCTGCTGGCCTTGAATCATCTCATGGGTATTGAAAAATCTAGTTGGGTCATTGCTATCAATGCCCAAGTAATATTCATCTAAATTTATATTATTAAAAACTGATATGCCTGTTGCACTGGGCAAGCCATGAAGTGAGAGGGTTGGAATTCGAAAGGAGGAGGCAATGTTTAGTGTCCCGCTAGGGACCAGAGCAATTGGCATGTGTTTACCAATGTTATTTTTTCATGATCCTCTAGTTGGTATTTTAAATATTATTGGTAGTGGGGGTGTAGTTCCACTATTTGAATAGAAGGAGGTCTGCAATGTGCTGAAAAGTTCAAGAAAAAACATAGGAAAAACTAGACAACTATGCAAAAACTATTAAATTAAACTAAGTAGTATTCAAAACTTGTACCTTGTTATTGAGGAGTATCTTGTCACGGTGCTAAGGGTGGTCATTTTGGAGTAGTAACTGGTGGTTGTTGAGAAGATACAAATGCATCTAATTGTACTGAGTGAGTTGGGGAAGATGGTTCAGTTTCCAAAACATGCGTATGGTCCAAATTCCCTACAATGTCATCAACATTGAATTGTATGTCAATTCAATTGGGTAAAATTTAAATTGGAAAATGAAAATACAATTTTGTAATTTGTAAATAATACATGAAAAGGTATTACTTCTTTGGCATTTAATGAATTCAAACTATTGGGGTTCAGAGAGGAGTGAGCTTCCATTTCAGATTGGCAATCCCTGAAGCCTTAGCATGTTATTGGTCGCTTCCTGTTGATAACTCCTCTATTTGGGGAAGGGCTTCCATATATCTTCTTTACAAATAGTAAATTATTAATACATGTGCACAGTGTAATGTCAAAATACAAACTTAATAGTTTATACCTATTGTTCATCAACTGGAATTGACAACTTCATCAACACCTCGTCAGTGCAAGTGGGAATTGGTTTGTCTTTTAAATTTAAAATATCCTCATAATAAATGCCAAGGAGATAGTTTGTGGAGTAAATGACAATTTTTATGAAAGCTTTGAATTTGTTATGATAGTTCTTTTTTTTTATAAAAAGGTGCACCAATAAAAATTTTGTTTTGCAATAGTTGTAATAATGTATGTAATGGCCCAACTTGGTATATATGTTTTCCCACCCTGTAAAAATATTATGGATTGAAAAAGGAAATCATTGTAGTAAGAAAGTGGTGTGAAATTGCTTACGTATCCACACCATGCCTGGATTTATTGACATGAGTTGCAAATGCCAAAAAATAGTGGGAATTAATATAACATTAACTTGTGTCACGATAAAAAACTGAATAAAAAATGACGAATGAAAATGAATTATACTTACAATCAACATGGAAACAGAATGTCAATTCGAGATATTTCTTATCATCTTTTTCGAGTATTTCATTCATTGTAACAAAGGGTAAATTTCTGAATGGAAGGCCCGTAAACCAATGAATGTCAGTTGGATCGATACCAAATTGAAACAATCAGCCTTCACTCATAGTAACATAAAATAGGCCATCTTCTGTATTGTAAGATGAGAGAAGGTAGTTCAAAATATCTTGTTCTATTTCGAAATGAAGCATCTTAACGAACCCACTAAACTCACATGCATTAATTAAATCCTTGTATTCAGAAGTCATCTGTAAAACATTCTAGATGTGGGGGCACATAGGATTCCTGTAGATGATCTTTCCCATGTATGGGACTGGATTTTCCTCTTGATTTTTTTCTTGAGCTTGAGGTTTGGATGCACTTGTAGTTGCCATTGTAGTTGTGCTTGAGTCTTTGACAATGATGGATTCCTATATACAAAAAAAATCGAGAGCCAGAAAGTGTAAATGTGAAAATTACCAACGGGAGGGTGTTTATAGGACAAATCCAGGGTCAATGAAATTTATCAATACACATCAACAATGTTTGTTGATGTGCATCAACAAGGGCCATTGATGCACGTCAACAAGGGCCATTGAAACTTGTCAGGAACCCTTGTTGACACGTGTCAATGGCCCTTGCTGATGCACGTTAATGAATCCTCTTGATGCATGCCAACAAGGGCCATTGATGCACCTCAACAAGGGTTCCTGATGTGCATCAATGACCCTTTTTGACATGCGTTAATGATTGATGTGTGTCAACAAGGGCCATTGACGTGTGTTAGGAACCCTTATTGATGCGTGTCAATGGCCTTTGTTAACGCCCGCTAATGTCCCTTATTGACGCACATCAAAATGACGTCATTGAGATCTTATTGATGTGTGTCAATGAGGCATCATTGTATGAAAATATGTAGTCTCTCTGGCTCAAAAAAACTTTCAAAAAATTGGTTCTGGAAAACTTTCAAATTCACCTTTCGCTGAAACTAGTTCCGAGGTTATTTTCCAGGTATTTTCCACCTCCAATTTTCTAGAGGTGTCTTAAAATGAACCTTGGGTGAACATGTAAATTTTTTGAAAATTATGTGATAAGGTCAATTATTTCATTCAGTAAAATGCAGTGGAAGACTAGTTGTCTGAAAAAGCCTTGAAAGGACAATTTTGGCCATTTCGAAGACTGTGTGATCCCCTAGGATGGTAATGAAGAGGTCCCAAAGATCAATATGTTGTATTGGAGTGAATTAAAGGTATTGAAAGTAATTTTATAATATTTAGGAAATATTTTCTTACTCAGGGGCAGTCACTGCAAAAACAGGTTTTCAGGTGTAAGGAGTGAATATCAAATTATGAACTTAAACTTCTCCAAATGATTCCATGAGATCTAGAAGGATTTAGGAGAAAAAAATTAGGAAATAGAAATATTTAAGAATCCTCTACATGGTTGCAACATTAAATTTGATCTAAGGTCTAATGATTTCTTAAGGTAGTTCAAACTTTGCAGGTGTACCTTGTTGTCCCAATCTAAAAGGGGCCATTTTTAGATTCAAGAAGAATTAATGTCTAGAACCTGCACCTTTGGTCTTTGGATTTTTATCCATATTAAATTTCACCTGAAACATCCATCCAGAGCCCCTGGGTTGAAGATTTCACACTCTCACGCTATTTTAGGTAAGCCAATTTAAAAAATGTCTTTTCAAATGAAGGAATGCTATGTTACACCTAGTATCCCTAAGGGGAAAATAGGGAAAAAATGTGTGTCCTAATGGATCATTGTAACGCTTCCTAAGACTAATGTGTAGTCAAGTATACTAGGGTTGAGTAAAATCTAAGTTAGGTAGGAGTGTTAGTGAAAACCTGTCCTTAGCCAATTTTCCTCAGATCCACGTGTCACAACCTTTCTCCAAGGTGCCATTTTATTTCAATGATGTCCCCTTTTTCATGCGGACAAAGGTGATTTTTTTTTTCCCATGTGTATTTCCCAACACCTGGTCATTCATGTGACCTCTCCTAGCTCCACAGGGTGTTTGTTTGGCTCTTCTATATAACTCATCTTCACTCTAGAGATGTCACTTGTCTCAATCTTGCTCCATGGAATCCTTTTTCTTTCCTATTATCACTTTTTCCCCTTTTCACCATGAAAAACCATATTTTAAATCCATATTAACTCACATTCAACCCGAGATCAAACCATGGTCAACAGATAAACACAAAAGTAAAATTTAACTCATTTTATCTACACAAGTTGATATCCAACAATAAATGCTATAGTAAAACCTTGAAAAACATCCATTTCTACCAAAATATGGAATTATTTTTTCCATAATGACCATATCCTTAGAAAAATATTTATGTGTATCTCACTAACCAGAAACTGGATCACATCGAAACTTTGATAGATCAGTCTTCACCAAAATTATTTTTTGAAGATTTCAATTGCATTCCATATGATGACCTAGATTTTTTGATACAAAAATATGAAATCCCAACCCCAAAAATGTAATATTAAAATTTTGAAGAGCTCCAACAAATGTAAACAATGAAAATTGGAGCATGGGATTCCAGTGCGATGCTGAACACATAGACGATGGTTTGACACAATCTGACACCAATAATATAAATTATTAAAAATATCATATGCTATGAAAAATTAGGTGCTAAAAATAGTATTTTTCTTGAAATTTCAGACCCTCAACATTCATAACATTCTGAAAAAGTGAGAAACATCAAATAGGGAAAATTGGGAAACTTTCTAAAAATAATTTTTTTGAAAAAAACCAAATATCCAAAAATAGAAACTTTCTAGAAATAGAAAACCATCATCAGGGAGAGTAACCTAAGTATATTTGGAGCTCTAGGGATAAATATTTATGTGAAATAACAAAAAAATTAAAAATAAAAGCTCCTAGCCCCACCTATTAAAAGTAGAAAGTTTCCTATTTGATCCTAAAAAGTTACAGGTAGCTCTTTTTTCACTCATATTGTTTCTTTTTTTCATCACCTTGAGGTCAAGAAGATGTTTCATGTCTCAAACATAAAAATTAACCCTTCGAGGGTTTTCAAATGATTATAAACCATCATTTTCATCACATTTTATTTAAGGAACATATTAGAGCACATCAAGGTATAGTAGGTGAAGCTAGGAACATTACGATATAAACAAAGAGTTTGAAAAGAGTGAAGAGATATTTTTAGAGTAAAGAGATCCATTGAAATTCAAAATCATACATAATATTGTAGACACCCATAATTACACCCAAGCAATTTAAATACTAAAATTGCACTAATTATCTCTCTTTTGCAAAATTGATGACATATCATCAAAGAGTGCTCATTTTCCCTCATATCGTCATTAATTAATTACACTACACTAATTAATTAAGTTGCCTATCAAACTAACATCCTGATTAACAACCTTCCATCAATTAATCACCCCTTCTATCTAGAATAATTAATTATTATTAATTAATTAGGCTTTTCCCTTTCATTTAACCAATAAATCAATATTTAATTGATTTAATCCCCTTCTAATAGCCTAAATCATACTAATATTCCTCTAATTAGCTTCTATAAGCTTACATCTACCTATTAGTTAATCACCTTTGATTAATTAAAACACCCCCCAACTCCCATGACTTGCTAAGCATAAATTAAACCCTTCTAAAGTAAGGTTACCTTTTATAAAGCAACCTTATCCATTCCTAATCTTGTTTTACCTTTATCCCACATGCAAAGGGATGAAGTGGTTCCTTTATCCATTGGGCTATATAAAGAGCCCTCCTTCTACCTTTATACTTACACCTAAACTTCTTGAGAAGACAAATGCAAAGCATATAGCAAAATAGACTAAAAGCTTTCCTTTGTTTTCTTGAGAGTTCACCATCTTGGAGAGTTAAGCCTCTTTCCTAAAAGTGCTTAGGTCATATGGGAGGTGTCAAAAGGGTCTTGTAGCCCAACTTTGATAAGCCCTCATTCCTAGGTTCTTGGAATATCAAGAGACAACCATTTTTTGATTGCCATGGAGCCTACATAGGTTCCATTCATTTATTTGTTGTTAAGAGAATAAAGGATTTAGATATTTAACATTGTTAGTTTCAAAGTTTTAATATGATTAATGTTAGTATCTAACCTTGTTTAATTCTTATCTTGATGGTGCTTAGTATTTTGTTTAATTTTTGCTAATTAATGCTATTAGGTGTTAGTCTCTTACTTGCATTAGCATTAGTTTAAGCAAAGCAACACATGCACACATTTGGCATGCCCGGTGGGACCTAGTCCCTTGACATTTTAGTTTAAATTTCATTGTTTTGGCTAACTTTTGATATGCACATGTAGTAATTAATGTCCATTTTCTTAGAATTTTTGCTAATTTTATATGTGTAAGTTCTTGTTCATAGCCATCATTTTAATGGGTTGTTGCCATTTTAAAACTAACTTGCTAAAATTTGAAGTATTGTGAGCTTTCTTGTTTTTTTACCATATTTTGGTTGCAGGGATGATGTGGGCACACTATTAGGAGCGCAGGTACATTTTTGGTGGTGTAGGCACCTCTCAGGTGGCGTAGGAGCAATGTCAGAACTTGATCCTCTATTTATCGACCTTGGCGCATACGCACTAACCCCGATGCACATACCCTAACCCACACATAGATGTACTAACCTGGGTGCAGATGTTTTCATTTTCATATTGTACCTTCACTGCAATTCAAAACCTATCAGATCGGCGCGTACACCCTAACCCAAGCACACATGTTGTTTTAGGTGCCGTAGACACATTTCTAGTGGTGCAAGTGTTCTGTCGGAATCTGAGGCTATTTTAAAAGCAGGTGGCGCACACACACTTTTTCAGTAGTGGCATTATTTTCAGTGGTGCACACACTTTCTATTGGTAGTGCAAGAATTTATGTGCAAATTTAAGCATATTTTTATCAAAGGTAGCGCATATACACTTCTTCTGGTGGCACACACACCTCTCAGGTGGACATAGGTACATTGGTAAGCATTGTTGTATAAACACACACACACTTTCTGTGGCACACATGCCTCTCAAGTGGCGTAGGTGCACTATGAGTCAAAAAAATTTTTGAGTGGCGCATCTACCCTAACCCAGGTGCACTGTACACATACCCATAAAAGGGGGTGCATGTATATCTATTTAATCATGTTTTGGTTACAAATTTTTAGTGCTCCTTGTTTTGATCATATCTTTTGACTCGTTAACCCGTTTTCAAAGTTTGAATAAGCATCGAAAAGATAACGAAGTGTAATTTGTGAGGGAACTTCCAAAATTTAGATACCTTTGGTATACTATCTTCTATCACAAAACTCCCAAAATTCCCCAAAGACCTCCAAAAATGCAAATTACTAAAAACTGTTAAAAAAGTGCAAAAAATTAGATTTCTAGAATTTTTTGATTTTCTTGGTTTTCTAACTCTTTCAAGGTTCTAACAAGTGGTTTATAGGTTTCCTTTGCATTAAGGTTTTTAATACTAACTTAATCAAAAACATTTTCATCTTTATTTGTGAAGGTTTGCAACGTGTATGCTCTTCCCTTGCGCCTTTCTAGGTGATCTTGGGAATCAGAAACGTTTCACCACTTTCTTCATACTTGAAAAAACGGTTTAATTAACTTTCAAAGTTGGTTAAAAGGAACTTATTTTCACATTTTACTTTGGAATTTTCTATTTATTACAAATTTGAGTGAGATACCTTGTTGCATATGCTCTTTCCTTGCATCTTATGATGATCTGGGAAATCAAAAACAACATCTTATCTCCTTTATATGACGTTTTGGAAAATTACTAACCTTGGTATGTAGGACCAAAATTGCTTGTCAAAGAAAGGAGGACATCAAAAACAAAGTCAAAAACTACTAATACACGTTTTTTTACAGGTTGCCAAATGGTGTTCAAGCAAAACCACACCTAATTAAACAAGATAAAAAGAACAACCATATTCAAAACACTATATTGCAGGTTTCAGAAAAGGGTACGTCCCTCTCCACTCAACTGGAACATAACCCCTTTGGCATAACACCTTAAGCTACAACAATGGGGGTGGTTCCAGGAACCCCAAAGTAGTCCACACAAGAGGGAACCTTGTGGACGAAATGGGAAGTGCTCCGCACTACCTACTTGACTAGTGATTCCTTTGTGAGATAGCGTTACAAGTTGTCCCTATGGCGACCCTTTTGATAGTACACAATATGGATGCATAGTTACTGCCTACTGTTCTTGAAGGGGGAAAAGTAAATGAGATACTCCCAAGATATTCGGGACTATTTGGGTAAATCACCCCGCTCGCTGGACAACTTTGTAACACCTAGGACTAGAGAACCACCTAGGAAGATATTCTTTGGTCAGGAGCCCACTTTGACCATTCTAAAAACAAGTGTTGAGTTGTGAGCCATCTTTTCATCATGAAACGTGTGACGTTTTACTTTCACTTAGTTTTTCACTTGCCTTAAGGTGAGGTGAAACTCTGTCCAAATGAAGCTAGCATTTTTCATCCCCATTTTAATCTACTTCCTTCACATTCTTTTGACACTTTGTTGATCAAAAGAAAGGTGACTACCTTTGTGTTATCAATTGATTGTTTCTGCCACTTTTTTGTCCGTTTACACCCATCCATGTTTGCAGCTGGGTTAGTTAAACATCTAAAGTGTGTGGAGACATATTTATATCATTGGTAGCCTTTGTGATCTTGATACCCACGTCAGGATTGTCATCATAGTTAGGATTGATTCATCATTTTATCTCCCTTTGACATATTACCTCGTTTGCATTGTCTCGACATAATTAAGATACTTATGTCATGTTTCTCGTAAACATGATCTAAGTGTCCACATTGTGGCATTACACTGCCCACGTTTTAACACATCCTTAGTATACTTTGACTTAGTTTGATTTCAAACATTGTCCCAAATCTTGAAAGGTGTCACTTACTTTGTTTGCGTCATTTTGATACCACTTTGACACTAATATCTCACTTCTCCGCGAAGCTTGATAGATGTTTCCAATTGGTGTGGTTACGTGGCTTACATTTGTAAACCTCACCCTTTAACATTTAGGTCTTGTTGGTTATTGAACTTGTCATGGTATCCTTTGATTGGGAGTCACATCTACCCTTTGTTAATATTTATGCCTTGTTCATTTTGAGCTTGACGTAAATATTGACATTGTGTTGATCACCTTTGCATTGAACTATCACTTTGCACATGCATTTTCATATGGTGTATTTCCTTGTTGATTGGATTTGTGTTTCACACTTGCATGATTGTTCCTTATGATTATTAATTTATAAAACTTATTTTCTAGGACAATCCCTCTTGATCTCATCGAGATTATGTCATCACGATGTCTATTTTCCTTAGACCTTCTTCAGAAAATCATGCACACATCTCCATACTTACACAATGTCTAGCTGGTTATCCTTATGCTACCCAAATCGAACATGTCACTTCCTTGCATTTTGAAGGAGTTCCATCACACTATCTAGATCTAGACATTTGTGCTTAAAACAATGCCAAAAATGACTAACTATTATGTGGTTCCCCATACAAAAATACGGAACCTAGGTTTAGCAATTCAAATCAAAAGATTCCCATTAAAACTAAACCTCATTTGGTTCTTCGTACTAGAGAGCCCATACGTATAGGTAACTCGTTCCCCACCTTCATCTCATAGTCGGTGGTATGATTTGGATTCTTGTGATCCAAATTATTATTCAAGTTCCCCCCACTCTTCTTCTAATTCTAATCCAAACATTTCCTCTTCTTTTGAGGATTCCAATCCAAATATTTCCTATCTTCCATAGAATCTTCTGATGATTCATATCCAAACTACTATTCAGATTCATCTAATTCATTCATCTCTTATGTCCTAAGTCATCTAATGCGACTCCTATGTCATGGTCCTCCCTATCTTCACAGGAACCTCTTCATCATAAATTTAATATGACTCCTACGTTGCGGTCTTCCCTTTCTTTGCAAGGACCCTTTTATCAATCACATCAATGATTTCTTCTTCCTTTGAAGATACGTGCGACTCCAAATCCCTCCAATCAAACATCTAATACAATTCTTGAATCACAGTCCTCTCTTTCTTTGCAGGACCCTTGTTATTATTCATCCAATACGATTCTTTAATCATGGTCCTCCCCTTCTTCGCAGGACCTTCTTCATCAATCACCCCCAATAATTCTTCCTCCTTTGAAGATTCGTGTGACTCAAAGTCCTTCAAGTAAAACATCTGAATTGACCCATGTGTCACAATCTATAGACTTTAGACTTAATCCTACTAGTTTACAGATGATATACCATCATATAGGTAGGTCCACACCACCTTCTTCTACTCTTGAGACATCTAGCTACACATCTTCTTCATCCCCCCATCATCTTCTTCTATCAATCATCATCAAACATCTTCTAAGTCTTCCACACCGAGTGAACCTCTTTCTTCCAATCAATCCCTAGTAGCCGATCAATAACTCATACCAATTGATCTCTTTCAGAATGAAGAAACAATCAGGGCATTTATAGGGGCATATGAAGATATTCCTTTAGCAGATTACGAAAAAGGATTCTCTTTAGACTTTGATGTGTCTACATATTGTGAGGAAAAGGTTGATTCCTTTTATCAAGAAATAGAGGAAGAGCCTCAGATCATGCAACTTGATCCTCCTCTTAATGTTCCATCTTCCCATTCTTCATTATGTGATGAAACTCCTTGGTCTTGCATTGATCCATGGCCTATCTTCTCATCACCTAATAACTCTTTGTCTATCATAATTCCTCAATCACAATCTCTTATGGGGTCAATGCCAAGTAGCCCTTCATCTTCATCTAGGTGTGGGTCACCTTCTAGTAGCCCTCCCTCTGCTATTTGTGGGACATTTTTTAGTAGTCCACTATCTTCTATTCTTGGGGCATGCCCAACTAGCCCCTTGTCTTCTAGGTATGGATCACCCCAGGTAGTCCATCATCTTCTATTCTTGGGCCACATCCTAGTAGCCCATCATCTTACATCTATGGGTCATGTCCTAGTAGCCCTTATTCTTCTATTCTTGGGCCACATCCTAGTAGCCCTTCATCTTCTATCTATGGGTCACATCCTAGTAGCCCTTCTTCTTCTATTCTTGGGCCACATCTTAGCAGCCCTTCATCTTCTATCTATGGCTCACCTCCCAGTAGCCCATCTTCTTCAATTCTTGGACCATATCCATTTCATCCATCACATATTTCTTCTATCAATGGTTGTGGCAAGCCCACTGCCATTCCTCGCATCAGTTCTAAATGTCCACGTTCACTTTCCTCTCCCACTTCTCAGGATCAGACAAGTCACACGTTAGCTTATAAGAAACCCAAATAGGTTCTTAATCAATCTTAGATCAAAACTTGCAAAGAGCTCTAAAGCTCCCAACAACTCAAACAATCTCAAAATTCTAAATCAAGCACAATTCAAGAACGCACACCAATGTAACCATCAAGTATGGCGCAAAGTGAATAAACCTATGGATAGGGAACTTAAACTCCCACATACGAAACCCATGTTTCAGAACAAATCACAATCATTTATTGAGTGTGAACTCACCTCGATCATCAAGATCGGGGATCATATCACTCTCGATAAACAAACACGCCTTAGTATCCCTTATCAAGGAAATCACAAACATCATTGTTGGATCCTATCACATATAGTGACTTTGTTATGGTCCCACCTTTCCAAAACAATCAAAAATCTAAAAGTCGAAACAATTCAAAAATACAAAAACATGAGAAAACACAACAAAAATCAAAGGTACAAGGATCAAACATTGCAATTAGGTATTTACGTACACATGGATGTTTCTTTCTTCCCTTCCTTGTTATTCTTCTGCAAGTCTTCCTACCATTTTCATCCCTTTACGTGATATTTTGGTTAGCCTATTCACACACATTTTGTGACATTTATCTCTATGGTATCTGTTTGACCCTGGTCTTTTATCACCTTGGTAAATTAAAGAACGACTGACCTCTTAGAGATCCTATCACATTCAACATCTAATAAACTTGTTGCAAAGAACTTTTGGACATATTTGTTGACACTAGCCAATGTCATCATCATAATCACTTCCACCTCCTTCCATCAAGCCATCTAGTGGTTCTTAACCCCTTGTCAAACAAGAGAGCTAAAATAAGTTTTCAGAAAGTAAAAGAATCAAAATCAATCAAAAATCAAAATCTAAAAGCTACAAAGCAAAAAGCAAATTGATATATTACTCTCTCTTGGGGTATTTCCAATAATCTCTATCGGGGCTATGGACATCTAACTAGTAGTAGAGAAATGTTGTGATTAGAATCAAATGCATCTCCGTCGGGCTATGGACGTCTGGCTAGCAGTGGAGCAATGTACGGCTATCCTTCCACCCTTCATTCACAAAATCACCTTTCAAAAATCAATCATCCCTACACATTGGCTAGGGTGTATTCACTTGTTGTCTATTAAATCTTCCCTTCAAGAGGTAATTAAATTCCACGTGCACACAATGGATCTCTATGAGTAGGTAGGATTAGTATGTTACCAAGTGTCTCTTTTTGGACCTTGTTCATCTAGTCCATATTTCATCTCACGATTTGTACCTCTGGCTAATCACTTCTTCATCGCAAGGCTTCTAAGCTAAATTCATATCATTCACATTGTTCTTCTACTTCGTTTAGAACATCCATGTGTATAGGATTAATTTTTTTTCCATGTTTTCAGACACCTTTGTTCCCTTTTACAAAAAAATCTTCTCCTTCCTTTCTATCATGTGATTTTAGGCCAACTTACGCTGGGGGAATCCTTACTTCTTCCCAACATTTCATTGGTTTATGTTCATCCATCATGTTGAGCCTATCCATAATGGCCTTGGCTCCCGCTTCTACATGTGAAGAGTTTACCTTTTAATACTCCCACCTAATCGCTGGGGGCATTTTTGCATCTTCACCTTTCTGGTATGCACGTGGCCTTGTGCCCTTGTACATCCCATCTATCGCTAGGGGCATCCCCGCTTCCTTGTCTTCCTATACGTGGTTTCATAAAAATTTCAAAATCAACAAAAACATTCAAATATGTTAGAAAAAACACAAAAACATTCAAATATGTTTCAGAAAACTTATAAATAATTGAAAATCATCCTACAAAATGTTTCGATCTTTGGTTCTCACTTGTTCATGTGCATGCAACTTGCGAATCATCTTGATCTACCTCTATCAACAAAGGCTAGGCTGCGTACTTTTTCTGTACTTTGGGACACACCGAGTTATCTGGTACTGTTTCGTAGTGCACATTACATTTTTCATCAGACCGAAGTGTCCTCTGTTATTCCCCTCACATGTATCCTTGCTTGGGGCATCATCATCAACCCTTGTTATTAATTTGCACAGGTCGTAACTGAAGCTTGGTAATAAAAATATTACATTATGTTTCTCTGTTAATTTAGCTTGTTTACTTTCTCGTATTGCATTGCATTTTGTATGTTGCATGGAGTTAGGCATATTTCAATTTCTTGTATTGGATTATATTTTTGTATGTTACATGGAATTGGTTTTTTTAGCAATGGACAATTGTTCATAGTATGGCTTTTCATGTCATTCTACTTTTGTCATATGCTTATATTTTTAAAACGGAACCGAATGATGTAGATCTCTTGTGGTAATATGATGATACTCAAAATTGTTCTAATACAACAGTGGCTAGAGGTTAATACTCTTCTCTCCACTCTCTCTGTATTTATTCTACATAACTTTCCTCTCACCCCTAATCTTCCATATCCTCTAGGGCATTCTACCCCTTCCCATTCTTCTATCTATTTCTCACCTTTTTTTCGATCGTCGATCGTCTTCCT
Organism: Taxus chinensis; assembly: GCA_019776745.2. NCBI lineage: Eukaryota > Viridiplantae > Streptophyta > Pinopsida > Cupressales > Taxaceae > Taxus > Taxus chinensis. The sequence goes on along the minus strand of CM034157.1, from coordinate 251,787,704 downwards.
TTGTCACCCCATTAATGCTCAAGGTGGGCATCTCTCCCTCCTACTAATTTTTCTTCTATCCTCTTCAAAATTTCTTCCATCTACTATCTTTGAAGTGGTGTCACTTACGCCACCCCAAAGAGGGGCAAATGTAGACACCCATAATTACACCCGAGCAATTTAAATACTTAAATTGCACTAATTATCTCCCTTTTGCAATTTGGTGACATATCGTCAAAGGGTGCTCATATTCTCTCTTATAATAATTAATTAATTATAATACACTAATCAGTTAAGTCGTCTATCCAACAAACACCCTAATTAACGACCTTCCATTAATTAATCACCCCTTATATCTGGACAAATTAATTATTATTAATTAATTAGCTTTCCCTTTCATTTAACCAATAAATCAATATTTAATTGATTTAATCCCCTTCTATAGCCTAAATCATATTAATATTCCTCTAATTATCTTCTATAAGCTTGCATCTACCTATTAGTTAATCACCTTAGATTAATTAAAACACCCCCCCAACTCCCATAACTTGCTAAGTATAAATTAAACCCTTCTAAGGTAAGGTTACCTTTTATAAAGCAACCTTATCCATTCCTAATCTTGTTTTACTTTTATCCCACATGCAAAGGGATTAAGTGTTTCCTTTATCCATTGGGCTATATAAGGAGCCCTCCTTCTACCTTTATACCTACACCTAAACTTTTTGAGAAGACAAATGCAAAGCATATAGTAAAATAGACTAAGAGCTTGCCTTTTGCTTTCTTGAGAGTTCATCATCTTGGAGAGTTAAGCCTCTTTACTAAGTGCTTAGGTCATATGGGAGCTGTCAAAAGGGTCTTGTAGCCCAACTTTGACAAGCCCTCATGCCTAGGTTCTTGGAATACCAAAGACAACCCATTTTTGATTGCCATGGAGCCTACATAGGTCCATTCATTTATTTGTTGTTACAGAATAGAGGATTTAGATACTTAACATTGTTAATTTAAAGGTTTTGAATATGATGAATGATAGTATCGAACCCTTGTTTAATTTTTGTGATTAGTATGTTGTTTAATTTTTAATAATTAAGGCTATTTAGGTGTTAGTATTTACTTACATTAGGATTAGTTTAAAAACAACTCATGCACACAAATATCACTATGAGAAAGAATGGTTGTCATCTCATGAAATGCATACCTTGCGAAGAGTTTCTAAAAACTTGATCTATGTTTGATAATGAGCTCTCATCTTGAAAGTTTGAGGAGAGGGAATTTTTTGTGTCTTAGTAAAATTTTGAGGTTAAAACATGTAACTCATTAGTAAGCTCTATTTAGATGTGAATCATGTCATCTTAAAAATGAGTTCAATTCCCATGAGAAGTAAATTAATCAAAATATTTTCTAGATGTCATAGGCATGTTTCCAATCAAGTGGCATCTTGGATGAGGATGTGAATTGTAAATAAAAAATGTGTCTGTACAAATGAAAATTGACACGTGACCTTCAACCCCACTTGACTCCTCGAGGTCATGTTGAGGAAACTAATGTTGAAGCATGGATGAAAAAATTGTAGAAAATGAGATAATTGGCAAGAGTGTATAGAAATGGTACACAAAGGTTGTCAAGGTAATATGATGTCTTTGAATATAAATATTGGATTTTTCTCATTAAATGCAACAAAATTCTAACCTAGATGGGTTAAATGGATAGATCAGAGATAATAGAAATGTGAAGAATCCAATCGATATCAAGATGTGCAAATATTATCACCAATGGATGTATAATATGTCTAATACTAATGGGTTCATTGTAATGATTTTTAGAAAAGGTCATGGAATAGTCGAGAAAGGCATGGATCTGTTAGCTCTATGGACGATTGGCAGGTTCGGTCTAAAACAAGAGGGCTTGATGAGCTTCTTTGTTTACAACGTATAACTACATAATGATGTCTAGTGGTAATGGAGAGATTTAAAAGACCAACGATCTCAATCTAGTGTCTACGTCCAAATAATTTTTTGTACCATTTGGTTTGGGAACCATTGGATAATAACCGTGAATTCTCTCTAGTTGTGGTCCCTCTATGGTCATGCAGTATGATTGAGAATTTAAACCCAAGGGTGGTCGGGTAATCTATGCACGTGGAAGTCTTGTAATCATAAGCCTTGTCATCTTCAATATTTAAAACTAGGAGTTGTTCAATCTTTTATTAATAAAGTACTAGATATCTAGCAACATGTACGTGCTATACTGTGTCTATCTCAATGAATAAATCTCCTGAATTTTGTTTCCTAAATAGTGGATCAATAGCATAATTTTTCTCTTGATTTTGTTCATTGATGGTCATGTGAATGTTTAAATACTCTCAAGGCAATCTATAATTTTGTTTCTTTGACCAAAACTCATATGCTTTATCGTCTTCATTGTTTAACATGTCTAGTTGTCGTTTGATTTCTTGTACATCTCTAGATGTCTGAAATACATTAAATGTAAGACCTTGGTCAATATCTACTAATGGCACTGCTATATCTTTTGAGCCACTATCAGTTCAAATAAGAAATCTTGGGGTTCTCTAGGCCTCGTAATTGTCATGCATGAAATAATTGAATTGATCTGGTAAAATAAATTAACTAATGAACGTAAATCTACAATATGTTTATGGTATTATTCAATATATATAGTGAATAAACCACTAAAACCAACTAATCTAATGCAAGTAAATGTTTTTGTTATTTATTTTCTAATATTATGGAAAACAAAGCATCTAATCTAAATAAATGAATCTATTATAGACAATCACTCGGATGTGGCTAATTTCCTGTGCAATTGTGTGCTAAATATAAAAAAATTTGATGCAAGAGATTTTACAATTAATTTTTTGACATGTATAAAACTTCCTACAAATATTCTCTCCCTCAAATACACAGGGATAGGAAGAAGAGGATCTATCACTGGGAGCTACTATAATAGATGTACACACTTTTGGAAATTAACTAATTACTTGCAGATGAAATAAAATTTATTTCTATTATATTTGATATGATGTAGAAATAATACGTTCAACAATGAAGGAAATAAAATAAAAAAACTCTAACCTATAATTCACATAACAAATGTAAATCTTGATGTGTAGTAATTTGTCCCCTCAATTTATCCTTTCATTCTTTGTGTGTTCACATGTGTGCAAGGAATTTGGGAATGTAGAGGTAGCAGTAGGAGAAAGCACTTAAAAAATGGAAACTTGATAAAATTCTAGTTATAATTCAAGTATAAAAGAGATAGCACAAAAGATATAAGCTTGGCTATGTAATTTCTAGCAAGATTTTTGCAGCAATACTATGTAAGATACACAAAGATTTTCAGGCCATTTTCTTGAAAACAAGCGTTTTATTTATAGAAAGTTAGTTATAGAGTGCAAAAGCACATTTGGCATCTAAGGAATTCCAAATCATTGCATGAAGAGGTAGTTAACTTAAAAAATCACCATTAAAAATAGAAGACAAAATTAGCATAAGAAAATCAAGCCTAAAATTAGCGAATTTAGGTAAGAAACATGTTCTAAAACTAGACTTGACTTGAGTTACACGCGTTCAAAGAATGAGTAAAAAATTATTGAAAAATTACACATGATGCCCACCCAGTACAAAGTGTATGTTAGAGGACTACCACCCTACTTAGGGTGGCAGTTATAAAATCACCACCCGGTCCGAGTGGTGGTATTGACACTAAAGGTCAAAACTACTCTAAACTGAAGTGGGAAGCTAGAATAAAGCATACAGGGGCTAAGTAAGACATACTACGCTACAAATATAAAATACAAGTAGGTTTTATGAGCTTGAACACCTTCTAAAAGATATCAATCATCATTAGGTACCTTTTATAACCTTTTCCGACAATGTAGCATGTGCAAAATTGGGTGTGTACAATGTCGTTGTCTTCAAGTTTAAAATGTGAAGCTCATGGAGAAGTTTGAGAGTTGTCATGTACTAAATTTTCCATCATCTCCTTGAGGAGTAAGTTAAAGTGGGCTAATTGAGCTATCAAAGAACTCAAGATCACCATCTGTGAAGAATCAAGAAATCATCTCATGAGAAGCATATGAGAAATAAAGTATATAGGAATCCCAAATTTTATTTCACTTCATGAAGTTCTCTAGATGTAGGAAGAGTAAATAGGTTGTCTTTATGTGTGGCACCATGTATACAACAATGAGAAAAAATCCTCAACTCTATTTGATGTCATTCACAATATTTTTCTTAAAAACTCGATCAAATACCT